>JAFBJS010008011.1:211340-225066 GCA_016785265.1 Paraplagusia blochii | reverse complement strand
ATTGGTAGAAGAATGATCCTAGAGATGGAGCTACCAGGTAGGAGACAAAGAGAAGATCGATGCTGTGAGGGAGGACATGGAGGAAGTTGGGGTCTGAGTAGAACCAAACTTATACTGAGTTAGTTTTGCCTTAATATGAATTTGCTCCCTGGCGCCACCTGGCAGTCACTGCCACCACTTCACTAGGTTAGCTGGACAAATGATAAAAGTTCCCTTCCTTTTTCAAGGACTGGAAATCACTCCCCAACTGTTCCATCAAAACTGGAGCAGCAACTGAGGAATGATTCTGTTTCCTAAACTCCCTCTCTTTTGTCTGTCCTTCCCCTCAGCGTCTCCTTCTCACCTCTATATTTACCCCTCACCCTCGTCCCCCCGTCTCCCCCCTGTGTTTGTCTGGACCTGTCGGCACGATGCCCTCTACCTGGGCGTCTGTGTGTGTTCTCACTGTCACCGGGATTGAGAGATTTTTATTTAATCCAAGAGCTCGTGTCAGTGATGGATGAAAAACTTCCGCCGGTGCCTCCCCCACGAATACGCACCGAGACACACACTTGTATGGTGGTAGGTGTGTAATAAGTATTAAGGAGATGGATGAAGAGACTGTACTCCCGCCGGAGTGTGATGTCGGCTCTTTGAGTTGATGGAAGGAGAACAAACAATCACAAAGAGGAGACGCAACAAACAGGAGGTGGAAGTAAATGTGTTCGTTGGACACGGTTTTAATTTCTCATGAATATTAGACGATCAATGACTGGAAAATAAGGCTGAATGGGAATAAAGTCTCCCGGACGCCACTTTGTTTCCTTAATTTTAATGAGATTTTCTCTCGCAGCCTAAGAGGAGCGGTTTAAAAATTTAAATCACCTTCATCCTGACTCTCTGTCCACTGCAGCAGTTGAAGTATTTGAGGTACAAATCGTGACATCTGCGTCCAACGTTTACGTAGCAGTGTCTAGACCCGACGCTTGTCTCCAATGCGGTCCTTTATTGCCCTGTTTCTTGTCACGGTTGACTTACTACCACAACAACAGCAATACAAGCCATGCCGTTAAACATTGTAGCTTCTGGTCACCAATGAAAAGTTGTGATTACAACATTCTGTGAGGTACTTAGGAGGAGAGTGCTAGAAGAAGTCATTTTGTGGCCCTTCAGTGGCTCGTACAGCGTCACTGTGGAGAAGTCAGACGTCTATTTCCCGCCGCTTTAATCTCTGCGTCTCTCGCTGAGGCTTTTCTCCTCATAAATTTGGTTAAAAAGGAAGTGAATGGAAGACGATCAATCGAGAGCCACCAATAAAGGCCTTAAAGGAGGAAGATTCGACGTCTAAAACCGTGGACCTCACTCTGTGGAGCAAAAGAAAATAATCGCTGTCATATCCTGGACATGTCCTGCAGTCGTAGAGTTATTCCCCTTCCTTGTTGCACTTGTCAGGAAAAGGTCTACCCACTCATATGCAAGCAAACTTCTTGAGATGTTGACTTGTCCACCTGATTTTTTTTTTTTGTGCTGCATTCACCCTCTAGTGGAGGTGAACTTTACTTCAAAAGTTGCTGAAACACCAACCAACAAGACGTCAAACAAAATTCTAGTTCTCCACAAACAAAGCATCAACACACAACATGTTAGCATCAATGAAACAAGGATTTCATTCTCCTGTTTGGTAAAACTGGGTTCATAACTGGTTAATTAAAAAACATGGTGCAAGATAATCGGATAAAATTTGCAAGAATAAAACCTAAAATCCCAAATCCTAAAGTTACCTTAAAACTATTGAGGAAATATTGGCATCAGATTTTCAACAATCCTGTTCAATTTGGTTGGTTGCACTAAAAAGCGCAGCAACGTGGGAATTTCAACCAAATCAATGTATGGAAACAAACAGCAATGACTGGAGATAATCAAAAGACCCTTGAAGCGCCAACACAAGGGGGTCCAGCAAGAGGGTGGAGTTCTCCACCCATCTGTTAACCCTGCAGGAAATCTGACACAACGACTTTTTGTTGGTCATGGCATCAGACGACCCGTTGGGGGTCGTGTTTGGTCCTCCGTGACGTTTACTCCTCACTGTCCTCTTATTAAATGTCCATCCATTTTGGCGAAGAATTGTGTGCAATGAGTGTTGGACATTATTGATGTGCAGTGGTATTGTAGAATTGTAGAAGTATTATTGACGATTAGCACCCACGGCATGCAAGATACGTTGACCGGCACCTTGATAACAGACGCAAGACGAACCCATGTCAATGTCAAGGTGCAGAAGCACAACATTGCGCATTTCAGAGGTTTGACAACGATAAGGAAAACAAGCCTGTATCAGTATTTGGGGTTTGTTGGCGAGACTGCAAATGAGATTATTTTTGGACCTACCGGGTTCAGAAACCTGATAAAATAAATCCCCCGAGACGGAGAAGTAAAAATAAATACATGAATTAAAACTCTATTAATCCCTAGGGAGTTTCCTTCAGGAAATGATGCCTCCGCTTTAACCCATCACCATAGTGAGCAGGGGGCTACTAGCTGGGCCAGCGCCCAGGGAGCAATGTAGGGGGACCATGCTCAGGGCAACTCAGTGGTAACTTGGTGGTAGGGGGGAGCTGTACCTTGGGCCAATAGGCCACCAACTGCCCAAAAGTGTCTCCTGGTCTGTACTAGGCAACACTTTCCACATTACCATCCAGCCAGAGAAGGTGTGATACCTCAAGAAAGTCAGGGTGACAGTAATCTACACAGCAGTTTGGAGTTGGAATCAAGTAGATCTGATCTACTGATCCAACTAGCAACTGCTTGGTAAACACTGGATCTGAACCCAAATGGAAGGCTTCATGGAAATGTGTGTCCAGAAGACAATCTGCCTTCTGCAACCAATAGCAGAGACAGACAACAACAGTCTAGGAATGTCTTTCTCTGGTTGATAATGGAGTCAGCTGTAAAAATTATTACCAGATCAAGAAAAATCGGCGCAGATGAAAGGAAGATTTATTCCGTGACATGTGAGACTCGTCGTACTCCACGGCCCCGGTGCAATGACCAGAGCCATACATCAAGACTTTATTGATTCTCACATAACACGTGGCATCGATTCAACACGTCTCATGAATAAACAGCTGATAAACAGCAGGTTTAGGGAAGAAAAAAGAAAAAAAAAATCTCCCGGAATATCATCAGCGTCCGTTCTGGTTCATGTTGTGTATTTAACTCCGTGGCAGCTCTTGCAACAACGCACTGGTGTCATTTAATACGGTGTAACGTCCATTAGAGTTACGACCTCTGGCGAGGGTTCCAATCCATCAATTGACTTTGGTAGCTACAGATCGATCCCTCGGCCGCTCTGTTTATTCAGTCAAGGCGGATGTTAATGTATGCAGTGACTTTCCTTTGATGTTTACACAGGTGGAACAACACCAACGTTTTACAAGGTGAGTGATTCACAAAGTCAGACTGACATGAAGGCTTTAACGCTCGGTAAACGTACAGTTTACGCTAACGTCATCAACATACGCATTGAGGCATCTTCATAGAAATACAATAAAATATATGTAGGGTGACTTGAGCCATTCATGCTTTATATTGTAGATTTTTCTTCACAATTGGCATTGGTTGTAAAGAAAAATACTACTTTTCATCCTGTTACCCCACCCAAATCGCACTGCCCCATACTGTCTGCCTTCCTGTGGGTGGTGGAAATTTGGTTTCAATTAATCATAGTGCTGGATAACACTGTGCCATAGCAGGGTTTTACAATAATGCTCTGTAAGGCTCCCCCTAGAGGACAAAAATGTTTTCACAACCGGTGCCCCTAACAACCCTACATCACAAATCAAATAATTTGTATCATTTTATTTGTGTAAACCACTCCCTAGATTGCTGCCACCTAGTGACACCTCAGTGACCACCTGGCAGTTGGTGGATTGGAACCCCAAACCTCGCGGACCCAAGTCTGTTTCCTTAACCACTAGGCCACCACTGCCCCATAGTGGCTTCAACTGCTGCATAATACTGCTCCATAGCATTGTTTTACAATTAGTAAGGCTCCCTCTAGAGGACAGAATAAACCGTTTCCCTGAGTTGCTGCCACCTAGAGGCTGGAGAATTTGTATAACTCAAGCACTACAGCAGTGGAACACTTCCGTCCAGTTTACCATGTTCCATTGGAAGCCCCTCAGACCTCCCAACACCTCGTCACGACCCCCCCAGGAGAGCTCGCCCCACTGTTTGAGCCACGACAGATTCTGTGATGTTTTTATGAATTTTCTTATTTTTTTTTTGCCAAATTTTTGGAACGTTCACACATTCAGTACATGATAATGTTCTTTGTGAGTAGATTCTAAAGCCCAACACCTGTGGTGCAGAAACCTGGCTCATCCACAAAGTCCACCTTTATGGTTTTTGTCTTCTGTCTCATTTGACTGAGCTGTGAAATATCACCTCTCTCTGCTGGTAAATCCATCTCATCTGAGCTCAGACCACAGACCTTTCTATTCTCACTTCCCACCCGCTCAGACAAACGTGGGAAAAACAAGAAGAAGAAAAAAAAAAAAAAAAAATGGGGCCTTGTCATTTTTACATATCTATTTTTTGCCACAGAAGACGGCCGTCTGGAATGTCAATGCTTGGCTCTGGAGCGGCTGACTGATGTGGGATTACAGTGACGACTGTACACACACACAGGAGGCGCTGTAGATACGAACGGGTTCACATACGTAAGATTGGGCAGCAGACACTGCTCCTAGTGGTGGAAAAATGAAGTCACGATCATAACATTAATTTTTCGGTGATGTACGTTTCTCAGTCCAATAAGCGAATGAAACCTATCAGTAGCAACCAGAAGAGTCAGTAGGAGGAAGGACATTGAGTTAACGTCTCTGACTAACGCCACCAGAAAGGGTTTCAACCATCAGGCGAACAGACCCCCGGTGGTGACGCGGCAGTAACGCAGCCGTCGGTTGGTTCCTGGTGAAGTGGGCCTTTGATTTGTCATTCAGTTAATTATACTGTCCTCCTGCTGCAGACACTGGAGATGAAACACACAAACACACCCCTGACACTTTTTCACAGTCTGCTGCTTCCTGTTAGGAAGAGGCTGTCAAAGAGGTGGGAGGAGGAAGAGGGTGAGACAGAGGGAGAGAGAGAGAGAGACACCAGTGGACAGAGACGTACAGAGAGAGAACAGTAAAAAGTGTGAAAGCATAAAATCTGATTTTCAACTTGGCTTCAGGACGAGGCTGAGAAAAGAACGGGCAAAATAAGGCCCAGGGACAGGATGAGATCCATTCAGTTTTGTAATCAGGTCCTCCAAACTGGTCCAAATGAAAAAAAATTGGTCTGTAATGTGATCAGACGTCTGTCTTTTCCCTGCAATGTCCACACTTTCCCTTTAGATGGGATATAGAAGGTTAAGAGCTTTTCAGTGTTTCACACTCCATCGCTCCATCTTTCTGCACTTACCCTTGGTCCCCAAGTCCAATTTTAGGACCAAATGTGGACATTTGTGACCAAATGTTAGTTCTCCTTGTCTTGGATAGAAGAACAGGGGTTTATGCAAAACATGTCCCTGTCCCCCATCTCCCTCTGTTCTCTTCAACTACCTCCATCAATCTCCTCTTCACCTCCTACCTGGTAGCTCCATCTCTAGGATCATTCTTCTACCAATGTCTCCACTGTCCCTCCTTTGAACATGTCCAAACCATCTCAATCTGTCTTCTCCAGCTTTTTCTCCAAACCTTCCTGTCTGTGTTGTCCCTCTAATCACCTCATTGCTGATCCTGTCCATCCTTGTCTCCTCAAGACAGTTTCTACCATATTTGCTGAGAATTAGTGCACAAAGTTCTCGATGGAACTGAAGAATTTTTCAGTCATATTTTATCTTATTTTTTAATGGGCATCAGTGGGAAAAAAAAAAATTCCAGGATACCCCATTCGAATCCTAGATGACTCCATGTGGGTGTGCAACCCCAAGGTTGAGAAACATTGTTGTATCCTGTCCATTCTTGTCTCTCCTAAAGAGAATCCTTATAAAGAATTGCTCACTCCCCTGTCCTCTCTTGTCCCTCCTCACAACACAATGAAGTCTATTTTATCACTATAAACCACTATATAAGTTGCTGCCACCTGGTGTTTGAAGGCTTGTTTTCATTCCAGCATTACAACAGCAGCAGACATGTGTCCAACAAAGCCTTTAAACACCCAACCATGCCCTTCAAAAAGGGGTTAGACCCACTATTTGAGAATCACTTAGTGCAACAACTGCACCAAGGGGTTGGACATATGGACAACCTGAAGGGGGCAGTAGACAAACTGACAGACATCTAATTACAAAGTGGCGAAAAGTGGTTTTTCAGGTTTTGAGTTTCCAACAGATGAGATTGATTTCAGGCTGAATTACTGCCACCAGAGTATTTTGAAGTACTATTCACAGAGAGTACGTCTTATTAGCAGGAGTAGAACCATTGAGCATTAACAGTCAAAGACGGGGACAGAGTGTGTGTTCAGTTTCCTCCGCGGTGAAAACACACTTGGTGCTTTCTTTGTGTCTGACACTGATGATTAGAAGGGACTGCAGTAATGATGGTGTGAATGAAAGAAGAAGAAGAAGAAAAAGATCATGAAGCTGCAGAGCTCCGACCAAAGAGGAACTGGTGAAATGTTAGTTTTCAGTTTGTATAATTTGCCTTAATGTCGAAACAGTTTTTCTAAATTAACCGTGAAGTTTCTGTCCTGATAATGAGGACGAGGACGATGGTTCAGTCCTGTCCTGCGACAATGTCTTTCTAATTTAACACAGTACAGTAGGTGGGACTTAAATCCTCTCCTGTGTGATGTCCTCTTGTTCTGAGAGTAAAAAAAAAACGTCAAAAGTGTGTAAATTACCTGTTGAACTAAATGCTCTGTAATTTTGTTATTTTGAGATTTTGCCCACAGGTGTCAAACTCAAATCTGAGCCCAAATCTGGCCCACATTTTAATAATATTTGGCCCACGAGATCATATTAAATGTGTACTAGACTTGGCCCTCCACTGTAGCCCATAAATACTGAATTTGTAGTATAACCAAATGTATGGACATTTTGTTCAATTTGTTGTAGATATATATACAATATAAAAACACACATATAGCCTTGATGTCTACTTTTATTTCTAGTTGTGTGTAGATGTGTAGACATTATTAATCCAGATTCAATGTTTTCATGTGAAAAAAAAAATCTGTACAGAAGGTACAATTTATAGGTTTATTTTACGTTTAATTTTTCAATAAATATTGTGTTTGGCCCACTATTCTTGCAGTCACTAGAGCTGTTTTTGCCCAATGTGTGGGCGAAACTATTACGATTTACGAGGTCGAAAAATTTTACAGAAAGTCCTTAGCTTTGGCCAAGAGACAAAGTCTTTGTTATTCTATGCAAATTTGGATCATGGTTAGGGCAGTAACGGTGGAGTGTGATTTGGGTGGCAACCATGGAGACAGGTAAGGAGCAAAAGGGGGAAAATGGATGGAAACAGGGGGCGACGCTTGAGGACAGGGAGTTTGGGCCCCTGCCAAATACTCCAGCCAAATAATAGCTTTTTGTGCTTGCATTGATTGGTTGGGGTCCTAGCAATAGCTTGCTAGAAGATGCAAGAGACCCTAGCACCGACCCTGGACGGAAAGTTATGGAAAATATATTTTTTCAAACCTTAAAACCCTCTGGACCCTCAGTTCCACATCCCTAACCGCTAAACCACCACAGCCTCCATACATCACAAAGCAATATTCCGGACGAAGCTTTGGAAAAAGTTCCACCCAACTCTAAAACATCCTTCCTCCAACATTTAATCAGAGACTAAACTCCGCAGACCCACTTCCAGGATGCACAGCGTTTTTTTTTTTCCAGGCCCGGTCTTCTGGGTTTTTAGTCGAGCCGATGCCGTCGTCTCTCAGCCATGTCTGCCTGTCTGCCCGCTAGTCTTTCTGGTAACACTAGGAGACATCTTCCCCTTTAGCAAAGCCATATGACTCCAATCTGTAATGCTTAAACAAGCCTGACTGGAAATGAGTGCAGAGAGTACGGGATTGCCCGGCCTGCTCGATCAATTAGGACACAGAGAGCAGCAAAGAGACCGAGAAAGTGTGCGGTGAGGCACAGCTTTCAGCAGCCTTTGAATTTGTATAAAATGTTAAGTGCATTTTAGAGAGCGTGCCAGACAAAACATTCATCTCCAGTGAAACCATATCCCCCTCGCAGGCACCATCCGCAGACCTCAAGTGCCCCCCGGCCCGATGCTGCGAGACAAGGATTTACAGTACATTCAAATGGAAAATTACACCTGAGCGGTAAGAAGAAAACAAGATGTTTGTCTCCGCGCTCCCTCTGTCCTGGCTTGTAAAGAAAGAAAAAGAAAAAAAAAAAAATGACGGAGGTTGGAGAAGATAAGTGTGGAACATGAGAGTGGGTGGAGGAGTGACAGGGATCTCTGGAGATCCGTCTTGGTGATGGGGGAGTCACTGAGTTAAGGCGCTCAGTATGGAACTTCATCGGATTGGATTAAAATCGTCGGGAATTTTTTTTTCCATAATACAAATAGAAACGTAGAACATCAGAGTTCTCATTAAACTGGAATATTTAGGTTTTTTTTTTATTTTTATTCCAGGGAGATATTTCTCATTTCATTTATCATTGACTTTTGCGTGAGGTTTCAAGTCTTGGAGACAAATGAAATTAGAAATGGAAAAAAAAAGTCCATTCAGGACATTGTTTTGTAAAACGACACCAGGGCAAACGGGAAACCGGGCGGTTAGGGGTAACAAGAGAACTTAAGATTACAGAGAAAAAAGAAAAAAAAAAAATTCAGGTGAGCCGTGATTATTCCATGTGTTTGGATTAAAGGGTTTGGTTTCAGAGAAAAATAGGACGAAACGGAATCAGGTTCTTTTTTTTCAACCAACCAGGTTAAAACAGTTTGTTCACCAATCACTAATCGTCTCAGATTGACAATGATTCCTGGTAACATTACATGGAAACATAAAGTTAACGAGATTTTCACCAGGCTCAGATGATCTCCTTATTTTATCCTTCTCCTCAAGGATTCAATTCGACTCAAATCGATTTTTTGTCCGATTTTCGATACAAATCCGATTTTCCGATCTTCCCAAAATGACAACCTATCAACCTGCTGTAGGATCGATTCATTCTTTAAACCGATTCCTGTGCTCCAACATCAAACACTGATGGTTTAGGTAGAACATCAACATGTCAACCTCTGGAATTGTCCACTGGTGGAGACACATTAGACTAGAAAGACGGTTTATTGTTCACCAACAGAACTGGAACTGGAAGATTCTTCTGCAGAAACGGAGGTTGGTCCAAATGTTCATGGCTAATCCTGATCACCCAGCAATGACGACACTTTGCAAAGAGGATCATGATCAGACCTGAACATCTGGACCATCTTCTGGGGCAGTGATGGTCTAGTGGTTAAGGAACCGAACTGTGATCTCCAGCGTTCCAGGTTTGAATCCACCAACTGCCAGGTGACCACTGAGGTCCACTGAGCACGGCACTGTCCCCACTCTCTGCTTCTGAGGCATGATGCATTCATGGGCATCGGGAAAAAGTCAGACACAACACGTTCTACCACCAAACCCTCACAATATGAATCACTTTCTTGTTATTTATGAATCAATTTTCAATCTTCAAAGCTGAAATCACACTTTTACATGAGTGAGAGCAACAGAAACACCATAAATAAATGTTAAGAAAATCAATTATTATCACTGTCAATTTATAAGCAGTTTTCCTCCAATTAGGAAGATTGTTTTAAATCCAACAAACTCTTGTCTTCACGACTAAACAAAGACAACAGACTGAATACCAATTCCGGGACGTCTTTCTCTGGACGTTGATGCCACAGGACGTTCTTGATTATGCACAAACCCTTTTCAAATTTTAAACACAACATGAAACATGACCTTCTCCGCTCGCGGCGATCGTACCGCAGCACAACGGATGTAAATGGTGTAATTTATTTGTAACAGAGACGGATCGCCGTCATCTTTATTGTATGAACTCCTACTGAGATGCAACAGTGCAGCGAGAAGAAAGAGAACGGGGGACGAGGAGGAGACGCTAAGTGAAAGTGAAGTACAGTAGGAGGAGAGTTTAACTGCCCTGGTGCATCGTGAGGCTAATACTGTCCAGGAGAAAGAGGAGATGTTCTGACAACGTGGGGTAAAGACCCAAAAATATTTGCATGAAAAAAAAAAAATCAAAAATAATCCTTTTTTTTTAATAATTTCCCAAACAATTCTGAGGTCTGTGAACGCACCACTACCTTTTCCATTAGGTTTTTTAATTCACATTATTTCTCTCCCCCGGGATTTTTTTTAATAATCAAATATATAAAGATCTAATTTCCTAGAAATGGATTCAAATGCTGCAGTAAAGTGAGATCAAGTCCCTGAAATCTGCAGATCAACGTTCCTCAAGTGACCGTCCTGTTACTCACATCTCAGTTGTGTTGCAGAACTTCACTCACACCTGAAATCTTTTTCAGGCAGAGATCTCAACTGGACAGAACCGGCAACGTGCAACCAAAAAAAAATCAAATATTTTGTCGTTTACCTGAAGAAAAAAACCTCCAACACTTTGAAAGTGGATAAAAAAACTCTGGTCGTTTTTGTCCTGATATCAAGGTTATTTTTCTTGCCGCACAAAAAATCCAAAATCAACTTGTTTAACAAGTCCAAGTCTATTATACCGTAGGCCAGGACTTCCACAAAAACCCAGAGCACTCAACCAGAGAGCATTTACAGGAAATGGACGGCGCCATCTGTTTGCCGAGGCTGAGCAGAAAGGAAGTTCTCAATACGGTAGGAAACATTTTACCGAATTTTTTCCTGTTCGTTTTAGAGACTTTTTCAGATATTTTTCAACGTAAAAACCAATTATAATGTGGTTGAAATCAAATTAATAATTGATGCAGGTGGAGACCGTCTCCGTCTATGAACAGTTCGTAAAAATCGCAGGAGAAAAACCAGTTTCCCAATGAGATTAGACCTGAACAAACAAACCCTGCGATTTCACGGCACGCTCTGCCCTCGGCCTCTTCAGACTTGACTTGACTTCCTGCCTCTGTAGCAGTCAAAGCCACCAATCATGAAAATGTCTAAGAAATGTGATTTCAAAAAGTGCTGCCCTATTGCTCATGCGGAGCGCGGAGCGTGGAGCACACTCCCGGCTGCACTCAGTGATCACACAGGTGACATCTCTATAAGTCTGTTCGGGTTCAGTGCATAGGACTGGGCGGGTTCAAAAAAATGAAAAAAGAAAAAAAAGGGGGGTTAAAAAAAAAAAAAAAAAAAAAAAAAAAAAAAAAAAAGAAAAAAGATTATATTTTCCAGAGCCTGCATTCTGCTCTGATGTAAGTCCTTCTGAAACGAGTGGCTGTAAAAATAGAGTGGGCTGCGGCCCACGTGGACTTATCTCTGCAGAGAGGTTAACGGGAAAACCAGGTTTCACACAGAATTCTCTCTCTGGAGTAAAGCTGGTGTTACATATATTTACACATATATTTACATGTGACTATATAACATATATTGTATACAGGTACATGAGATATACATGTATACATATATACATGCAAACACACACACATATATATTTAGTGAATATATTCATTAAATATACATATGCATATATATATTTATATATATATACAGTATATTAAATACACACAAACACATATATCACATACGAGGTGTTTGTACATATGAATATACATGTATAAATATATTTAACATATAATATACACACACATATATACATATATAGACACACAAAAACACACACACTCATAAATTAAGGGAATATATATATATATTAAATACACACAAACACATATATCACATATGAAGTGTATGTGCATATTAATATACATGTATAAATATATATGACATATATACACGCATGTATTCATATATCCACATATGAAGTGTATGTGTTTATAAGTTTACATATATAATAACATATAACATATATCCACATATATAAACACGCATATACATCACACACACACACATATATACACAAACATATATGTACAGACATACAGTATGTAAACATATATAATACATATATACAGCTATATATGTAGCCTGAAAGATGTGCCTAGCCTTTCAAATACTCATGCTTATTTTCATCTAATAACTAGGTTATTCTAATGATAAATGTGGTAATATATTTGTATATATTGTACATAGCTCCGACTGCGACGCCATCGTCTTCATTACTGACAGTTGACAACAAGAGCGGCAGTTTTTTGGGGGGTTTTTATGCTTTTTCCTGCCACTGGATCATACAAAACACAAAGTTCTGTTTAAAGAAGGTTGATGGAGTTGATGGAGTCTTAAAATATATAGTCTTAAAATATATAAATATAAGTTGAAGAATTTAAAAGCAGTCCTTTCTAAATGATCTCACGCCTCATGAATCATTGAATCACTGTTGTTCTTATCAGTCAACTGTCCTTGAAGCAACAAAATAAATAAATAAATAAATATATATATATATATATATATATATTGCATTGTCACAGATTTCCTATATATGCACTGACCGTGTGTGTGTGTGTTTGTGTGTGTCTTTCCTGACTTTAGTATCTGACCAAGGAAAGTGTGACAAATGGGTTTGTCAGAACTTGATGGAGCGCTGCGATTCCTCCGCCAGGCACAGACACAGCTCCAAATAAAAATCCCGCTCTGATCAACCACGTGTGATTTGAAAGACAAAAATAATGTCAACAAAAGTTCAGCGTTTCAGCCCCGCAGCACAAAACTCTAATCGTTCACTACTTAAGTCGAGCTGTTAATTTCAGAGATGAGATCAGTGGGAAAATAAACACAGAATGAACCAAAACCCATTCACTCACACACACACACACACACACACCAACACACACTCAGGTGCAGGTTGTAAGGAAAATTCCGCGCGGCGCTCAGGTAAGTGATTACCCAGTCTTTCCAGAGTGAAAGGTCCTTTTTGCTCGTCTCAAATGTCGGCAACATAAATTGGCCCTGCGTCATTTAACAGGATTATCAACTGAGCTTAAAGGTATTAAATATTTTGACGCTCAAGTGAACACGTCTGTGGGTTTAAGAAAATAGAAGAAGGAGCCGAAAAAAGAAAGGGAAAGAAATATGAGTCATAAATGTAAAAATGCTACTCTAACATTATTTATTATTAAAAAAAATGCAATGTGCAAAAGTTTATCACCTAGAACAGTAGATGCCAAAGTGGGTCCCCCCAGGGGGCGCTAGTACGCTCGGGGAAATAGACAGAATTATTTTTTTTAATAATTTATTTTATAACCATTTTCTTACGAACGCCTTACTTATACGAGTAGAATTATCAGGTTCTCTAGTTTACAATGGTACCTGAACGCACCTCATCATGTTACAGCTGCAATTCATATTGAGATTTACATATATATGAATAGATAGATTTCTATATATCTGTAAGAACTGTATATGTATCTATGTATATATGTATCTATGTATATAAACATGTATACATACTTATATAAACATATATACATACACACATATATATATATACTGTATATTCCTACATATATACATATATGATATATATTAAATACATGTATATATGCGTATGCATGTATAGAATTGCATATATATTTATATATATATCTACACACACAGATGTGTATACATTTGTATATATGTATATATTGCA
>JAFBJS010008011.1:198629-210796 GCA_016785265.1 Paraplagusia blochii | reverse complement strand
GTGTATAAGAGACAGAACACGGACTCACCTGAGCTAAGGAGTGATGACGGCGCAGCAGCCAGATCACAAACAGCATGAAAAGACTGAAAAGGAAAAGAATATAGCAATAATACATTTTCAGCATTGCTGAAGCTTTTCTACTAAGACTGATGAAATAGTTAAACAGAGATGTGTATAAGAGACAGGTTCTGTGTGTGTCTCCTGTGGTCTGGACCTACAGCTCCTCCACCTTCACCCGGTTGGAGCTGCGTGGCCACAACAGGAGACAGTGGGCTTCAGAATATGGCTTCGTGCATCAGCGTCACTGTAATATATTTTTCTGATGCAAGTCAAGAGCAACAGACAGGTGTAAACAGCCGGGTGGAGATAAAGCTCTGTGACATTGAACAGTCTCTTCTCTAACTGGGACACATCGCACTCAGGATTAAACCCCTGTCCTCCACGTACGTTTGCTAACGCCATATATTTATAACATACATTGACCATTGCCCTGAAATATAGGAATAATGCAGACCCATGGCTTTGGCCACAGGGACACAATATCAGCCAGAGACAAAGACCGATATGTCCGTCCATCCGTCCCTATCGTCAGTGACTCGTGTATTTTTAATCACAACAAACAAAAATGCACATTTTTACATTTGATTGCGGTCAGCACGTATATGTTCCAGTATATATTGTTTAACGAAGGACAGAGAGACAAGAAGGGACATAAAAAATGCAGAGGCAGCGTCCACTTCTCCAAATCAGCCGGACGGGGATTTTTTATTTATTTAAAAGGAAATGATTTTCAAGGCAAGGTTGTGTACAAAACTCACTTCCTACAAAGTCAAGAAAATAACTCCTTCCATGATACGATAAAAATAGTTATCTTGAAATTTTTCCAATTCCGATACACTTTGTGTTTAGAGGATGAGTGAGGAAAAATGTCTCCAAACTGATTAGGAAGGGACAATAACCCAAGACAAAGAGGTGAAAGGAATAGTGATGTTACGACAATTTGATTCACTCAACAACCAATGATTCACCTCATTAATTCACACCTCACTCGTCGCCTGTTAAACCTCACGGTTGTTTGTTATTTTCGTCACGAGAATCTGCTTTCATTTTCACCTGACACAAAATAACCTTTTTTTAATTAAATTACTCACCAAACTTGAAGTTGAATCCAAAAAAACCCCACGCATGTAGAGCCTAAAACATCCAGCCAGCAGGGAAGTGTTTTAATATACATCAGGGGTCTCAAACTCGCGGCCCGTGGCACATTTGCGGCACGTGGAGCAATATTTTGCGGCCCCCACATTGATGTAAAAGTTGAATTTCTAAAGATATATTATAGATTTGTTCTCCACATTTTAGGGTAAATCCTATAGTTCTTGAAACCGATCCACAGTCTCCTAGTGGTGAAGTGTTGTATTACACAGAATCTATGGGAAACTGATTTTTTTATTAAATGTTTTTGTTTGTATCAAACACTGAAATCTGACGCGGCCCTTCAGTGGAACGATAGTGCGGATGGTGGTCAACTTATCTGAGTTTGAGAGTGGACGGCGTATTAAACCCTGTTGAAGCTCAGCTCTGTTGGATCACAATGGAGTAAAATCTCCTCGGTCGAAGTCAGACGATGAACAGAGGGTGGAGATCAATCACCACTGACTTTCCAACACAGATTTTCTACTTTTGGACTCGGTCTCTGGTGCAACCCTCTCACTTCACTTATTTTTTGAACTGAACTCTTGCCCTCTTCATCTTCTGACACAAGAAGCCCTTAGTTTTTCCTTCTTCTTCTTCTTCTTCTCATAAAAGTAACAACTCTGTCTCAACTCTTGCACCAACCGTACGTTCTGTTTTCCCTCCTCTGTTGCCAATAGTTTCAGTATTCAATTATTTAGTCTCTCTGTTCGGCTCGGCGCTAATAACCCTTCACTCTCCTTCCCTTCCATTTCTACCAGATTCTTTTTTTTTTTCTCTCATTTTTGCATCCATCCAGTCAGACATCCTCTCCTGCTCTCCCTCTGCTCGGCTTCTTTTCCGCTGCTGCATTCCGCTCACGGTGAGGCTAAGCCAAAAAAGCTGTCAGGATATGTTCTGCTGTCAGTGAGATGCCGAGTGGGAGCGCATTAGGTATCAGCCTCAGTGTGTCCCTGACAAGAAACAAGCCAATTAAGGAATCCCCCGGCACGGCTTAAGCCCGGTTATGGCAGAGGTCCCTGAGATGAACACTGCTGTGCTAAATCATCATACCTTTTTATATTATGGCCTCCATGGGGAGAATTTGACTGATTCTGGATTATTCTGTTGTTTTTTTTTTTCTTGCGCCTCTCAGTGCTGCTGGCCGTCACTCAGCTGAGAATAAGTTGATCTGAGTTATATAAGGGACACTTCACATGCAGCTCAGCCTTTTTCTGTTTGTTTTCTATGGGTCCCTCAGACTTCCTGTCAAGGCTGACGGTCTTATCGAGCACAGACCGAGGTGAGATGAGACTCATGAAGGTACAATCATCAATCAAGAGAAATCGAGTGATTGAATCAGGTCTTTATGTTTCATTTTTTTTAACTTTAGCCAAAGGACACAACAAATGGACGGCATACGCTTTGACCCCTGGACCACAATTGGTTCTAAAACTGGAGACAGTTCACTACTAACCTTCAGCCTTCTTTATACCAAAATATACCGTACAAACCAATTATATAATTTGGACAAGTTTGGCGGGGCCGAGTTACAAAGAAGAACGGCCTCATTCGGCCCCCGAGCCTTAGTTTGCTAATGTCTGGGCTCCAGTCTTACTAGCTATATTTCTTTTTCGTCATCTATTTATATCCATTTTTCCAGAACCAGGTTACAGGGCCACCATTTGGCGAAGGAATACCCACTCCACCCTCTACCTAGACAGTTCCTCAGAGGTGCTCCCATGCCAACCAGGCAACATAGTTGCTCCAGCTCGTCCCGAGTCTTCCTCTGGGTCTCCTTCCAGTAGGACAAGACCTGAGCACCTTTCGTGGGAAGCACCCTGGGGGAATACAACCCCCAAGCCAACTCAACTGGCTCCTCTCGACTCCGAGCTCCCTATCTGACCCTATCTCAAAGCGAGCGCCTACCAACCTATGGGGGAAGGTCATTTCAACCGATTATATACGAGATCGCCTTCGTTCATCAAAGTCCATGACCATCGGTGAAGGAAGGAGTGTACATTGACCAGGTTTTGAACCTAAACTCAGCTGGGCCTTGGATCTGTTCTGATTGGACCCTGTGGCGACTGTAGGCAGATGCTACGCTAGTCTACGTCTGCCTGAACTCTGGTCGTCTGATGCTCCGTTCATCACACATCCAAGAACACGTTCTAGAACATGTAATAGTGTGAATTGAGACATACGTCTTCTTCTTCTTAACATCATGTCTTTGAAGTTCTCAGCTCTACACACACTCGCACCGAAGCGAGAGACACACACGCCTCACTTATACTTGTTAGAACTTGAAACAAAAAAAAAGGTTCAATCAATTTGTGTTCAACACGTGAAAATCAAATTATTAAGTCGTGAAGTCGCTGAAGAACCCGCAGCCTCGCTCCTCCCCGACTCTCAGCCTCTCACACGGAACAGACGGAATAGTAAAAGTCACCTTGCACCGAACGCTGAACAACACTCCGACGAATGGCCCTGTTTACACGGTGTAAACATCTGCTAACGGCCTCCGACTGTACTGGAGATGATATGGACCAGGTCCTACTGGGACATGCATTCAGGGAGAGCAATTAATTAATTGATTAATTGATTAATGTCTTCCTCCGTAGTTTCCCACTGTAATTAGAAGAATCCCCAGGCATCAGTGATCATCACACGAGTGTGTGCTCCCTAAAAATAAACTATACCACCAGCGCCGGCGCTAACAACGACATGTTTAGAAGAAACATAAAGCTGACATGTTGGGCTGCCGCAGCAGAATTTGGTGAAGATACAATAATAAAAGGACAGACCTCAGCAATTATTTCACCGTTAATGTCTAACGCAGTGTAATTTGTGCTACGGGCACAGGTGTTTCTCCTTCCCAGGGTGCACTGGGAGGTGGAACGGAGAAATGAAATCAGACACCGGAGGCGAAAAACAGAGGTGAAAGGGGGCAGGAACATGTGGTGTTCCAAAAATAATGAGTTCTTACTTATGGTGTGGAAGCTCGGCCTAATCTCTGCACTGATGTGGACCATATAGGTCCAGCGCAACCTTCCGGTGACATCAGTTGTTCGCTGTGCTAGCAGAGTAGCGGAGTTTACCTGAGGTTGTCCCGACCCTCCCCTAACACTCACCCTTTTTTATACCACGCTGAGAATATAATTAGTTTTAAAATACAGCTCCACCTCCAGGGGTCAGTATGTAGAATGAAAGTGTTTCAAAAGTATTTCAGAGGATACTGCACCGTAGTTCAACCAAATAAGACCAACAGAACCACTGGATATTTATAAACGCACACACACACACACAGTATATGTACACACATATATATATATATATATACATGCATACATACACATATATAGAGAGAGACACACGCACACACAGTATGTGCATATATGTATACATATAAACACAAACATATACCTACATACACATGTATACGTGCATACATACTATATATATATATAAATATATACATATACACACATATATGTATATATGTATATTAATATATATATACATACATACATATATACCATATACACACATATATACATATACACACATATACATACATACATACATATATGTACACATGCACATACATACACATATACACAAAGAATATAATGTCAATATAGATATGTATTATACATTAATAAACATAACTTTTTGAAGAAAGAAAGTTGCAAGACATTTTAACGTCAGGGACAAAAACTGAATAAAAACCCAAGACTCGTTCTGTCGTGGTACACGTCCCAGACCCAGAGATGCACCTTTGCGCTAAACACACAAATGATGTTCCTCAGTTTTATGGCACCGATGAGACTTAATTAACCAGAGATGTGTTTGTTAGTCTGTGTGTGTCTTGAAAAGTGTTTGTAATGAGACACAGTTTAGGTGACAACTTATTTACTAAAGGAAGAAGGAAACATGGGAGTTGGTGCGACACAATAACATTAGCTTGTTGTTAGAAATGGCATCAAGAATATTCCCTCCTGAACATGACAACAATGGATTTAAGTAAGTACTCTAGGACTCTGGCCATTTCTCCTGCCTTGGGAACGTCGTCTGGCATTCCCAACATTCCATACAAGACAATAAAGGCTCCTCTCATGGAGCATTCCCAGCCAGTTCTTGAAGAGCCAATCATTCAGGGAGCACTTCCTGTCCTGCTCCTTCCTGTCTCCAGTCTCCAGGTCTGCTAAGTGCAGGGTAAATACTACAAGTATTGATCCCATACATGCTGCAAATACTATATACAGACTAAAGCAGGGGTTCCAAACCTATGGTTCAGGGACCAGTCCTGGTCCAGAGGTTATTCGATACTGGACCGCAGTGCGACACAGTTTGCTAGCATGACTGCTAGCTTCTGACACAATGAGCAGGAAATGGACCTTTATAGACTGTGTAGATATAGCACCATAACCAGTGATTTGCAGCTACAAGTCATTCACCACAAGGATAGAGTGGAATTCTGATCGGTTCTAAGGTATCTTCATTGGAAAAAAAACTAGGATTTTCTTTTAAATATCAATAAACCCAAACTAGCGTACAGTACTTCTGATTTATAACAATCTGAACAACAGTTCAAGACTCCAAATAAACCCATCAGTCCATTTTGACAGACCTGTCACTTTTTATCACCGTTGGTTTTGGAACTGACCCAGGCGTCACTTTTCCGCACTCAGGGAGTGCCTTCCACTGCAAGACCAAATAAAACCGACCCCTGGCGGACAACTGTGGTACTGCTGGTCAGCTTAGCATTCCTAACAACTGCAATTTGCATGCCAGAAAAAAAATCTTCCACTTTCCTAATCCAAACATCTGATGGATCAGGAATATCAATAAAGAATTCCGCCTTCATTCCCCAGTAGTGCGGGCTGACAGCTCTTTATATCTAGAACTGGAACTAATGTCCCTCTGATAGGGAGCTGCTGTATTGGTTTGATACTGGCCCGTGTCAAATATGCCGGGGATTGACTCCTTCCTGCTCGCTTCCAGGTAGTGAGGGGGGTTTAAACTATTTTACCTCCCCAGATCTTCACACCTCCCCTCAGGCTCTCTCACCCCAATACCTTAAATATTAATGGCAAAGCGCAGAGTAGTGGATGAGTGAGGAGGGTAGAGGGCTGACAAGTTAATCATGGAGGCATCAGCCACCTCTCCTCCTCCTCCTCTTCTTCTTTAGTGCTTTGGGTGGCTGTCACTGCGACCTACATGGTGTAATCACCTCTATAACCCTGATATGGGCCGCGGGGGGCTTTGAGGAAAGAAAGAGAAGGCGGGTGGAGAAGGAGGACCTGAGGGAACGTCCAGCTGAGGATCACTTCAATTTATGTCCCACACACAGAGGAAGGAGAGGAAGTGAACGGGTCCAAAAAGTTTACACCAACATCTCAATTATTCATCACATCTGCAGAGGATGGGTTTAAACCCTCAACATCCGTCACCTACTCCCAGACACCACCCACTGCCAAACAGTTTCTGGAATTATTTTGGTTTACAGACAAAAACAAGACTCTAATTCAATGTTTAGATACAAAATATTACAGGTTAATTACTCAGTACACACTAACCCCTTGTTAAGGGGTTTTACGAGAACAGAATCTAAAACGTTTACGAAAAATGTACCTTCGCTCAAATCTCTCAAATGACAGGAAAAGTCTGAAATCTAACTTTCCTAAAAAGTACCTTAACTAAAATGGAAAGATGGATGAACTCTGTGTGAACCTGTCTGTCAGATACACTCTGGAATACCTGCAGTCTATGAGTCACTTTTTATTCGTCATTCTTTCAAGAGTCGCTAGAAACTGGAGCTAATCCCTGTCACCGAAGGTAGGTCGAGCATGGAAGGTTCA
Organism: Paraplagusia blochii; assembly: GCA_016785265.1. Classification (NCBI taxonomy): domain Eukaryota; kingdom Metazoa; phylum Chordata; class Actinopteri; order Pleuronectiformes; family Cynoglossidae; genus Paraplagusia; species Paraplagusia blochii. The sequence goes on along the minus strand of JAFBJS010008011.1, from coordinate 203,765 downwards.
GCAGGCATGAAACGTAAAAATAACGCAGAAATAATTGAAAGAAATAAACATTTAAAGCGGTGGTTTTAATTAGGGAACCTGTAAAGATCATACTGTACGCTGACGACACCGTGTTCTCCGTGATAAAGGCAAAGATTTATGTGTAGCGTTAAGATACGTCATGTGGTGACAGGGTACCCTAATGAGAACGAATGGAATCCATTTACAGCAGTAATTCTCAAAGTGTGGGGCGGGCTCCAGTGGTAGACAAGGTTTGAAATCAAATTTGTAAAGTTTTTGTAAAGTAAAGTAAAGAAGGTAGAATAAAAACATGTTTTAAGAGTTGCTTTATCGTTAAGAGTTTCAGTCTTGGAATGACTGATCATCTCGGTCGGAAACTCTGCGGTTTCTGATGTCATGGTGCATCAGCATCTAACAGACTAACAAATACTAGTGTACCTTTTCACAAGTGCTACATTGAAGGAGGATAACGCCTCTGATCAGAGGAAAAGTACGAACAATCTACGAGGCTGACTTGTCGCAGAGGCGCTCGAAAAGCATCCATCCGTGTTTTACCAAAACATAAACCAGAATGAAATGCTCCCGAGTTAATGAGCACGCAAGCCGGGCTGCCTCAACCCACGCTCCGGTGGAAGTAGGCCACTTCTGCCTTATACCGCAATACACAAAAGGACATCTTCAATCAGTCCAACAGGGATTCTGACAGGACAAATATCAAAACATCAGCGTTTCACTGTGAGGACGATGCAGTTTGTTGTCAGCACATCTATATTTTATGACGCCAATATGCCTCCGTTTGGCACTTGCTGCTGTTTCACAGATTTCCAGCCAGACAGAATACTGGAGCTGGAGGCACTTATACTGCCAGATCAAAATGAAAATACCCCTTTTGGGAAGCTGACAGACAGAAATACAGCATAAGGCGCAGCTCATGCAGCCATTGTTTCACTAGTAAGTGAGAGGAAACCGGAGATAAAATGTAGGCTGGAACAAGTCTTGGTAACTCGGCTCTTTTCAGACTCTGGAGGAGAATTCACGAGGACTGATTGTCAAATGTCCGTCTTAGCATCCAAACTCGATAGACCAGTGTTCGCCAAACTTTTCTTGCGCTATAGACCAGTTAAATGTCTCGTACTATTTCCCACGGTCGTTAAGTTGTAGCAGATGAAAACCTGTTAATAAAAAATACATTTTTGGTGTTCTGAAATATTTTCCTACCTATAAAATCTTCCTACCCAAATTAACTGTGCATGGGCACAACATGGATTTCTCAACAGCCTATAATTTTCTGCTACCAGACCGGTATAAAAAGTTAGAATCTTGTATCATTTTGAGTTTTGAGTTGTTGTTGTCTTCACTGAGAAAATATTTCCTAATCCAATATAGTTGCATTATTGATGATGGAATCCTAGCCATTGTATTGGTCAGTTCTTTTGTTGATATGGGTATGGATCAAGTGGAAGTCATAGACAGATGGGACCAAAAGGAAACATTATTTCTCTGCGGCCCGGGACCAATTCACCCACGGACCGGTACCGGTCCCAGACAGATACAAGGTTAGACTCTTGTATCAATGACTCTGCGTCATTTTGAGTTTATTGTTGTTGCCTTCACTGAGAAAATATTTCCTAATCAAATATAGTTGCATTATTGATGATGGAATCCTAGCCATTCTATTGGTCAGTTCTTTTGTTGATACGGGTATGGATCAAGAGGAAGTAATAGGAAACATTATTGCTCTGTGGCCCGGCACCAATTGACCAACGATTCACCCGGGGACCGGTACCCAGTGGTTGGGAACCACTGTTAGATGACCGTGTCGTGGCAATACGTCTTAAAAAGTTTGACTTTGTGGAAGGCCGCCCCTCGTTACCTCACTGCCTTCTAACTTTAAAATACCCTTAAAACCCTGTTGATGCAGCAGTTACAGATCCATACAGAAGCAACCGGAGTAAAATTTAATTGGTAGAATGGCTTCTCTTACCCCGTTTATTGGGTATGTCTTCCATCCAAGCTCTCCCAGCACAGATGTTGTGTCCAGCAGCACAACTGAAATGGAAAAAAAGGAGAGAAGAAGCAAATGGGACCATTAGCAATCTGTCAAAACACAAAAACACGCCATGTTTACAGGGGAAAATGAAAAATCAGTCGCAGACATGTTCATTTAGAAAAGTTTGCCTTAAAAGAAATGGATTTGTCCATGAATATTTATGAAAAAGTGCCAGACGTGTGAAGGAAGGACCGCGTTTCTGCCTCTTGTGACACAATTTAGGGACTGACAGATTGGAGGCAGATTGCTGTCAACACTCCATTCCCTCACCTGTGCTTTCCTCTGCTCCCACTCAGCCTCCCTCCGCTCTCACAATAACAACCTCTGCCGTCTGCGACCTGGCGTTTTTAAAGAAAAATATTCAAGAACTTTGGCGTCGATCCCTTTCTCTGGATCCGTTATCGTCCGCTGAGTATTTTTAATTAGAACTCTGACATGATCTCTGACAGAGGGCGCCATTTGCACACATTTCAATCCGAGCATAAAATTTAATGCGAAATTAGATTTTTTTTTACAGTACAGCAGGTGAACTGGAAATTATTTGTCAGTCCTTCTGTGGAAACATGGGTTTTATCGTCTTTGGAAGTCAGAAAAGACACAGCGGAATGTGAGGGACGGCAATGGAACTAATAGTAACATCCGATTTTTTTGTCCCAGGTTGACATTACGTTGACTTGCATTAGTAATAACCAAAAATTGACCACAGATTTTACAAAATCTCAATTTCCTCCAGATTTTTCCAGACCATTTCATTAATATAGTAACATTTTACCATGAATTAAATGATGTAAATATATTTTTGTTTCTGTTTCAAAGAGAATGTTTCACAGATTATTCTGAGTGGGACTTGGGTCTCTAGTCAAAGACTTGAAATACAGATGGACAAAACCAATAACTACCTTACAGATGTGCTCAAATGTAACCAAACAAACAACAAAAACGATACATGAGTATTTGACCAGTATGTCACCAAGACCAGGTGAAAAGATGCAATAAAAGACTTTGACTTGGTTTTGCTTATCGACGACTTGTTTTGGCAAAAATACCAGGCACTTAACATTTGTGTATTTCCTGTTTTTTTTTTTTTTTTTTCCATCTAATCTGCTCTTAAGTTGTTCCAGCCCAGTAACAGTGCTACTCCTGTTCGAAGTGTTTACTTATTTACATAAACTGCACTGCCATCAGACGGAAATTCCGCAATCCGGCAACATACGAAGACGATAAAAGAGCAAAGATGTCCAGATGAACGCTGGAAAGCGAAGACTCGTCTCAAGCTGCTAGAACATGTCCTCTGTGTTAGATCACACTTTCATCACAAACACTGATTTTCCACAAGTAACGTTCTCTACTGGATAATGATGGAGTTCTAAGTATCAGTCAGTCACAAACGCCCATTCAGAAGTCGGTAAGTGCTCCTTGGGGTCCTCATTAGACCCACATAAATCGGTATCATTGACAGCCTCAGCTGAATAAATCTCCATAAATATCAACGCACTGACACGGCTGCTGTAAACGTACAGACAGATGTAAACGAACGGACGGACGGAGATAACAGACCCGACCAGTACAACAAATCTGGTATTTAGTCCAGAGGAAAATGTCAGATTTGACCATTTAAGAACAAAAATCTTTTTGAAGGATAAAATACTGATCTCTTTATTTGGTGTAACTGTAGTGCAGAAGGTTGATAAGATATAAATCTGATCTGAAAACCTGACAAATTTGGCCAAAAAAAAGTATTTTGAACAAACGAAAGCATTCATCGGCAAGTCTTTTGACTCAAAAGCAACAATTGGTCCTAGAATTCAGACTTTTCTATGCCACCTATAGGAAAACATGGGCATTGCAGAGAATAGGCAGAAGTAAATATAACAAAAAACAATTATATAATAAGGACAAGTTGGGCGGGCCAGATTAGGAAGCTGGATGGGCCACTTCTGGCCCCCGGGCCTTAGTTTGCCCATGCAGTAATTAAAGTATTGTATTCATGACAGGGTTAAGGGCTACTAGGAATTTGTACATGACATGACAAAAAAATGATGTTGGCCCGTATCAAAAGATTGAGGGCGCTAGCACACTGTGGAATGAGGTAGGGTGCCCCTAGAGGAAGGAAAAGGCAGTCTAAGTGTTTTTATTCGTGTATAACCCAAAATTCAAATTATTCTGTACTGAACCAAATAAACGATTAATTTATCAGTACATGACAATTAACTATCACAGCTGAGTGTGAAAACAAAAAACAAATCAGTGGATAACATCTCAGATGTACGCCTCACCGGTTTACAGTTCTACTGTCTTGACCGGTTCTGGATCAATTCCACCAGCTCTCTATCATTTCTTCTGTCCAATTCCAGGTCCTTAACAATAGCAGGCTGAAGGACACTGGTCCAACCAGAAGTGTTAATGGACACCTTTAGGCTACCAGTGGCAGATATGCAGCACGGTCCCCAGAGTGACCTAATTACAGGAATTACAGGACAGTGCTGTTCACTGCAGTGAGCAATTTCACACCTCACTTTGCCATAAATAAAGAACAGCTGATGTACATTAGTAGACAGAAGTATCTCACACAGAGCAGAGTTGGGTCAAAACTTCTGTTCCAAACTTCACGGGAGGTGAGACAAATGGACCCACTCAAATGGAGACGCTTTTTTAAAGGTGACTGAATCAGCCGTTGTACTCAAACGCCGTAGACGCCGCCGCAACAGCATCGCAGCAGCCGGGCTGGGTTTGTGTGGAGGACGAAAGACACAAAGAAATGAAACACCTCTGGTCGCCTGACGCCTGTCCTCCAATGACATGTCACCTGGAACTGGTGTGAGCTGTCAACAGCAACTGGGCTTTAATTACACTTCCTCCATGGTAAGGTGGTGACAAGGTAATCAGTGTTCTACTGCACACAGCTGGAACTAAACTATAATATATTATATAATATAATATATATATATATATATACAGTATATATAAAAACAACCAAAATTAGGCATATGGCCATTTTATACATATACTGTATTATTACCTATTATGAAAGTGAAAATATATGTATAAACACATATAAATATATGTATACGAGTGTACATAGATAA
>JAFBJS010008011.1:181323-198328 GCA_016785265.1 Paraplagusia blochii | reverse complement strand
ACACATGTGCACATACAGTATATATATATAACTATATATATGCACATACATATATTTTTAACTATTTTTTGTATAAATAACATTCATATTGTGTCAGCACTTATGTTTAATATATAGTATAGTATATACACACAGATACACACACACATATATACAGTATATATATATATGGCCATATATCTACAAATACTTTATACACATACTGCATTATTACCTATAATGTGAAAATATGTATATGTATAAAAACATATATAAATGTATGTATACATATGCGTGTACCTACATATATCTAGATAATTGTATATTTTTTTCTATATAGCTATATACATATATAATCATATATATATATACATATATACATATCTGCGTGTATATATGTATGCATATGTGTGTATATACCTACCTATATACACACACCCACTCACACACTTTACAAGCAACGTCACTTATACATACATATAATGTATATATGTATTTATATATGTATATATATATATATATATACATATACCATCATATACCTATACCTATATAGATACATGATGTATATTATTACATATAATGAATGAGAAAAATATCAATATCTATATGTGTGTGTGTAGCTCACATATAATGCAATATATACAGTTCATATATAAACATATGTTCCATCCATTATGCTTGTAGACATGAAGAAATAGATGTAAACTGCTGTGAATGTTTGAGTCCAGAAACGATTTTGATTTGTTTTATTTCGGCTGCAGCATCAAACTCCCTGAACTAAAACTGAGGCATTAGATCCTCATCCATCCATTCTCCGCCTTTTGTCTCCCCTCTCTCCCCCTTCCATGAAGTCATCTTTCAGCATGGCACCCACAGACCCTGCCTGGAGCCCAGGGTCCTCCGGGACGTCCACTGGTTGGATATTAATAGAACATGAGCTGGCCAGCTCATAAATATATGGAGCTCCGGTCGACATCTCTCGTCTGGCCTACAGCCCGCGCTGGCCACAAAAACAACCCGAAATAAATACACTGCTAAAATCTGACACCGACGCGGTCACATCCGCTTCCACTTCATGTAAATCTCCATTGGGGCCAATGGGGGTCTTCACGCCAAAGGAGCGGACGCACCAGTACTTAGTGGCAGTATGAAGACATTTATACCAGGACTGAATGACTGCCAATATTCCAGGGACGTCTATAAAACAAGATTTCTTCAAAGAACTTAATCAATATATTTTTCTCGTCACTTCTTATGGGTTTTGTATATGTCCCCTTTGCAGCTCATCAGCCAATCAGAACCAAACTATGGCCGGAGGCCCAGTTGTTGCCCGTCTGGCTTTTTAATCCGGCCCACAAAACTTTTTCTGACCATGTTGATAATTTCTATAACCATTGCACTGCTGCCTTTTCTCTGCAGTTCCCACTTTTCTCCAATAGATGGAGTGGGAAAAAAAAAGTCTAACCTTTAAATGTCATTTGTCTTGGTTCAACCGAACCCTCCATCTCTGCTCCTCACCCGGACTCTCGTCCAATTTTATGACCGATTGTGCAGCATGAATCAAAGAGTTTGTACATGCAAAGGTTAGTTCAACCTAGTTAGGTTAAAAACCTGTACAATAATGTTTCTCAACCTTGGGGTTGCACACCCACGAGTGACAACTACTTGAGTTCCATCGAGTTCTTTGTGCACTAACGTAGCTTCTCTGCATTTGCAACTTAATAAGATAAATGTGATCACAATTCTCTTTAGGAGAGACAAAGATGGACAGGATCCTCTAGGGGAGGCCACTAGGGGAGCAGTTGGGAAGGTTGGCTAGCCACCGAGTTCATCAAAGGTTCCAGGACAAATGATGTGATGTAGCAATTTAACTCAAAAGTGTTCAGACTGGTCTAAGTGTCTTCGTGGACATTATACTTCTTACTGGACTTCTCTAGAACTCCTAGTTCTAGGGGCAGTGGTGGCCTAATGGTAGAAGAACCAGAGTGGGGGACCCTGAAGAAGGTTCCCCACACAATGCTCCCTAGTCAGCTTTGGTGAAGGGTTCAGTTCAGAGGTGACATTTCGTTGTGTGCAGTGATGTAGGTGACAAGGTTTTCTTTCCTCCTACTTCCTTCAAGGATTCATGGTCCCGGATTGAAGCAGGAGAGAGGTGAAGTACTTCTCTAGACCACTCCCTTCTTTTCTTGACAAAGGTATCAAGAGGTTTTTTGGTCTTCATCAAGTACATCCACTAGACGCTGATGAAGTTCCTCAGTTGAGGAATGAACCATGGAAACGATACAACGTTAAGACCTTTGCATTGAACCCATCACCAAAAGGTGAACCCTGGGCAGCTGTGTAGGGACGGTGCCATGTTGAAAGCACCTTTGTGGTGGACTCAAACCTCAAACCCTCCAGACCCGAGTCTGCTTTGTTTCCCACTAGAACACTACTGCCCCAAATATCTGTTTGAACTCCAAGAAGAAGTCCAGTTGGTGACAACTCTTTCCTTCTTATGTTGTTTTTAACCAAGGTCTTCAACCCATGGAGAAGATCCAAGGGTTTCCATCAAGGACAAACTCTTTTTAAATTGTTCATTTTGTCAAAACTTTTTTTTCTTTTTTCCCCTAAAGCTTAAAATGAAGAAATAGGGAAAGAATGGAATCTTCAAAGTCAAAGAGGAGCAGGTTGGGACTTGATGCGCTGATGAAGTTCCTCAGTTGAGGAATGAACCATGGAAACGATACAACGTTAAGACCTTTGCATTGAACCCATCACCAAAAGGTGAACCCTGGGCAGCTGTGTAGGGACGGTGCCATGTTGAAAGCACCTTTGTGGTGGACTCAAACCTCAAACCCTCCAGACCCGAGTCTGCTTTGTTTCCCACTAGAACACTACTGCCCCAAATATCTGTTTGAACTCCAAGAAGAAGTCCAGTTGGTGACAACTGGACTTCTTCTTATGTTGTTTTTAACCAAGGTCTTCAACCCGTGGAGAAGATCCAAGGGTTTCGATCAAGGACAAACTCTTTTTAAATTGTTCATTTTGTCAAAACGTTTTTTTCTTTTTTCCCCTAAAGCTTAAAATGAAAACATTGGGAAAGAATGGAATCTTCAAAGTCAGAGAGAAGCAGGTTGGGACTTGATGGAGAAACATCATCCAGAACAAAAAGTCCGCTCGGAAAATTATTTGGACTCAAACGGTGGACACGCAGAGACACGACTGTTATTTCTGCTGTGGAACCTCGTGTCACGTCTATGGAAATGTTACCGAAGACGACAGAAGTGTCTGTCTGTGTGTAAAGACGGCGCCTCCAGATGTCAGTAATGGACATTCATTACTGAAAGTGAAAAAGCTCGGCCTCTGTTTGGATTTTCACGCCGCCTCAGTCGTTCTTACTTTAGAACCAGGGCTAATTCTTATAAATGACATTTCCAAAACAAACAGCGTCCCTCTGGGCGCAGGAGTGAATCATGACTCCTGAAATAAATTATTTCGCCTCTTGAGTAAAATATTATTTTTTCTGTTGATCCCATAAAATCGGCATAACGTTCGACCATCTTTATCCAACAGGAAACAGATCCCGATCACGTCGTACCGCACTGTAGCCAGGACGTCCACCGGCGTCAACAATCCACAAACACCATCAACAAACACGGCCCAAAAATGAAGCGACCATCACGGGGCTTTTTATAGTTCGGAACGCGGCGATAACAAAACGCAGCTGACAGAATAATCTGCTAGCGTCGTAGTTAAAGCCCGTTCTTTGGTGAGTACAGTATTACGTCCCAGTCTGTATATTCTGAACGCTGACAGGAAATAATCGAGGAACCGTGTGGCCCACAGTCGGAGGGTTGTTTTCTTTTTTTCTAAGCACCTTTTGAAATTGAACGCAGCCATTTTAAAAACCAATAACTGTAAATATACATAATGCCAGTGGGAGGCAGCGACGCGCACGCTCATCACCGCCAGTCAGAGGTGCAGAGTTAACAGTTTTGTGGCAGCTCTGGTTTTTTCCTGCGTGATTGATTTTCCTGGACAGTACGTTGTTGTTGTTGCTGCTGCTGCTGCTGAAGCTCTCGTTCACCTGCATTTCTAATGGTGACATCAGTGTGCTGTAGGGGGCGCCACTGAGATCAGATATCCTCACAGGCCGGTGCAAAGGTTTCGTTTTGGTTTTTAGGTTTTAGATTATTTTTCTCTAATTAAATCATTTTTGGAAGGAGAGAAAAAAAAAAAAAAACAAGTTTCAGTTTGTTTTTTATTTAAATAACATTTTTCAAGCGCGGATGTTGGCTGTCAGGAACGAGCCACTAAACCAACGTCTGAAGTGTGAAACACGACATGATCCACTGTTGTACCGTGTCGGTGTAATCATCCGCCGAGGGAGGGGACAGCGAGGGGGGGTGGGCTCTCAGAGACGGAATACGTGAATGTTTATTATAACAAATATTGCTTTTCCACGAGGGAGTGAAAAAAGGGAAAAACTAATAAAAGTTAAGATTACAGGAGGAGATGTGCTGATGGGAAAAAAAATAAAAAAATTGGGAAAAAAAAAAACGAGACAAACAACTGATGGTGCTGCTTGTTCAATGTTGGCAGTGTGTGAGGAAAGCTTTTGTTAATAACTGTCTGCAGTCCCCGTTGGCTTGAAGTGTGTGTGTGTGTGTGGGGGGGGGTCTGTGCCTCAGAGAAGCGAAGCAAAAGGTGATTGTTTCTTATTGTTCTCCTAACATCTCCCAACTGTGGGTGTGAAATCTCACACTTCTGTTTCTGTTTGTACCAAACGTCAGAAATTGAAAAAAAAAGAAAAGACGGACGGCTGTGATGTCGACTTTGTGATGTTCTCGTTGTTCCATCATCTACAATCGACGCAACGCAGTCAAGTCGTCGACGTCCAGTCGGGGAAACTCATCTGACACTTTCCTCTGAGGACGTCCGTGTCCCGCGGTCAAGAAGACAGTCGCTGCAGCCACAGAACGGTCAATAACGGTGACTGGAGTTCAACAGTCGACAAACTGGACTTCAATAATTCTGGTGTGAGGAAACTAAGGCTCGAGGACCGGATGTGGCCCGTTAAGCACTGTAATCCGGCCCACCAAACTTATCCTAAATATATTACTGCTTTATGTTGGGATTGTTTTCAATTGTTTTCTGCTCCTGACCCTGTCCCCGTGTCCAGTTCTTGGCCCTTTTGTCATCGGGTCAAGACTGACCAGTGGTCAATATCTACCGCTCTAGTGCAACGGTGGACGGACCAGAGTCCAATCGCTCGGTCTTCGACCACAGTGAGGACGTTGTCCTTAAAAACAAGAAGCAGCATCAGTTTGACTCTGGTCTTAAGAAAACTAAAGCACGGGGGCCTGATATGGCCCGTTCAGTTCTGTAATCCGGTCCACCAAACTTTTCCCAATAATATTATTGCTTTATGTTGGGATTCATTTAATAATATTAATAAACTTTTCCCTGCAATGCCTTGTTTTGCCTATAGATGGCATAGAGATGACGGAGCCTCCACATGAAGGCTCCATCTATCTGCTCCTAATCCGTCCCCCATGTCCAGTTTTAGGACCTATTGTCGCCAGGGCGACACTGACCAGCGGCCACCGAGCGGTCAATAACGGCTGCTGGAGTGCAACGGTGGACGGACCAGACTTCAATCATTCCGTCTTTGGCAGAGAAAAAATAGAAACGGAGACAGAGTGAGACTGTTGTCCTGGAGAACTGTCCAACTGACCCACAACAATCAAATAGGGGGAGTGAGTGGGGGGGGGGTATGTAAGGGCAGGGGGGACAGAATCAATAAGACCATCACAGACCTGACTGTTGCTGCTGGAGGTCAGTGTGTTGTTGTCCAACAAAACTCACAATTACAGAACTGACCGTCGGTGGATTAATCCTTCTGACTGGTAACAACCTGATGCCACTCTTTCACACCAACACACACACACACACACCAGGATGTGTGTGTGTGTGTGTGTGTGTGTGTGTGTGTGTGTGTGTGTGTGTGAGGGATGATAGAAGCCTGTGGGGCCGTCACTGAGGAAGATGAGTTACGTAAAGAGCCTCGTTGTCGATGTCACTTTCCTTTCTTTGGTTTGTCTTTTGTTGTCTTTTTTAATCAGACTGACAGAAAATAAAAACCTGTGAGTGTTCATTAAAGTGTCCTATTGTAGTGGTTAATATGTCTGCACCCGAAACAGAGTGTCACAGGTTCGATTCCCAGAGAAACCGACATCTAGATAAGGATAATCTTCCTAAACATCATAAGATATGTCTCTAACACAGTGATTTTTTTGCAAAAACCAAATTATTTAATCCTTCACTTCCCTACCTTTTGCGATTCTTTTGCATTTATATAAAGTATTGTCTCTTTCTCTGTTTCCACGTATTCTCTATTCGGAAAATTTTCGATTCATCTCAAAGAAACTCAAACACTTCCATCGAGGGTAGAGTTGGTTCCTTGATGAAGGTTCACGTCTCATCCAGAAGACTTCTTGGATGAGACCCGGGTGATCTTCAAGAAACCTACCCCGACCGGTCGACCTGGATGGAACCAGGACGGAGACACTACAGAGACATGTTGTCACTCAGTCCAGTGCAGGACTCAATATGTTCTCAGTCAATGTCAAGACTAACCAAACAACACTGCTGTGGTCAAATCTGTCCACTGTCTCACTCTACACCATCAGTGAAGACAGGTCACCTGCCACAGTCCGACTGGTTCTACATGGTTCTCATTCCATTTCTGCCTCGTTAAAGGAAACAAAAACAGCAACATCTCCAGACTGGAGATCCATGGAACACAGACCCGTTCTACCAGCCTGAGCTGGACTGGACTGGACTGGACTTTCTGTCCGCGGCGCCTCCTCGGCTGCAGGGACACAACAACACTTCCATCCCACAGATTGCATCTGTCTCACCTTGGTTGCACAGGCTGAAGCGCGTGAGGACAATTCCAAGAAAAAGTGAGACGAGGAAGAGTCTGTTTCCACAGTTCATGTCTCCTGCCACCTCCACGGTCGACTTCATCTGAAGGAGATGTAGCACAAACGGAGCCGGCGATCCTCCACAGCCTCCTCCAACTCCTCCTGCTCCCGCTCCTTACAGCGGCTCCTGCCCGCGGAGAAGATGTGGACGGCGGAAGGACAGATCCATCCTTCACGCGCACGAGGAAGAAGCGGCGGCGGTGACGCGCAGACTGAACCTGGACAAAGTCGTATAAAAACCCAAAGTCAGTTGATGGGTCAGTGTCCGCCGTCTGTAGCACTTGGCACCGGAGAACTTTGGTCAACGTTTAAGGACTGACTGGGGAAATAAAAGAAAATAAAAAAAAACAGACGCAGGAAACTGAGATACAACATCGGTCAGAGAGGCGCGCGGACGGGCGTCGGATTCAAGGGTTCGTCCGGTCCGTGCGGCTGGTTCTCCGCGGACCGTCAGTCCCGGTGGCGGTGAACGGAGAAATGACTGGGATGGAGCGGAGGAGCAGCGCAGAGCAGAGCAGAGCAGAGCACGGCTACAGCGGGAGACTGAGCGCATCTGTACAGGATACTCGGCACTAGAGGGGGTTAGCTGACAAGGCAAAACGGTGTGTGTGTGTGTGTCTCAGAGAGAGAGAGAGAGAGAGGGAGAGAGAGTGTGTGAGTGTGTGTGTGTCATGACCGGGTTCAAGTGCAGGGTTTCCCTAAATTTCCTCAGTGACCTTAAAAAATGGAATATGAAAAATTGTGTCCGGCAAAAACCTTGACCTTGAAGAAAATACTCAGATATTTATTGTTTTTTTTTTCCCTCTGCTCTTCAGAAAGTCACATGACCTCAACCACATCAAATCATCAGCCTGAAAAACTAAATATGACTCAGATTATTTGATAAATGGATTAACAAGAAGTTTTCTATCTGTATTTTCTCAACTTAATGTCTTCATTCATCTCCATATCAATTCTTTGACCCCAGGGGCAGCAGTCTCCACCACTGCCACCCAAATCACACTGCACCACACTGGGAGAGCCTTCCTGTGGGTGGTGAATCCAGAGTTGGTGGATTCAAACCCGAAACCCTGTTAAGTCCACTTCCACCATTGCCACCAATGTCAACTTAAATAAGTTGAAATATATTTAGATTTTGCAGAAACTTTCATCCAAAGTCATACAGAGAAAACATCTAAACATCTGTTTCCCTCTGGGAATTGAACCCTGGACTCCCTGTTTGTGAGGCAGGCCTGCTAAACACTACACCATAGAACCACCAAAGTAAAACACATTGGAGATCTAAGGAAAATATAAAACTGGAGAATTTGCATCATGTCGAGCAGTGACTATTGCAAACACTGATGTACCAAAGCTCTGGGGCGAGGGCCTCATCTTGGCCTAGGGATGACTCCATCGCGGTCCTTGTACAAACTTTATTCACAACATTCATAGTCTCTCACCAACACAGACCAGCTTAGGCCATGGATGGAAAAACTATGGCCCGAGGGCCAAATCTGGTCCACTGCGACGTTATAATCGGGGCCACTACACTTAAACAATTAATACTATACATTTGTTTTGTCATTTCCCTTCTATACCAGCATTTCACCAATAGATAGGGTAGAAAATATATATATATATTTCAACAAGTTGGCCTATATTTAGGACTTTTTTCATAATTTTCCTTAATTTAAGGCAATAATCCATCTTTCTGCTCCTGACCTGGACCCTTTCTTGAACTTCAGTATCCACTGTGGACCAGGAGTCAAAATATATATAAACTGTCAGCATTTTGTTGCTTTATAAATGTGAACTTATACACAGGAAATTGATGTATGCTAATTCCAAATCAATATCTCATTAACCAAAGACAACTAGACAATTCCTCCTTCTCTGGGAAAAAAGGAATTTGACTTCGTGGACCCGTGCATATGGGCTGGGACCAACGAATAAAGACACGTGTCATGGGTCTTTTTTCGTTAGCACCGACAAGAAAACCGCTCTTTGTGCCGGCTGACTTCTGGAAAACTCAAATCCCGCTCCCTGCTCTAATATAGAAATAGATTTCCAGAATAGCGAGAGTGGCCATTACATGGGCACCGATGCGGAGGAGGCACTTTGTGTTCGGCATGTCGGTACATCCGACCTTATCCCGCAGGAGGCGTCGCCTTATTTCTGTCCGTTTGCCGCGCATAAGTGAGCCGCGGAGCCTGCCAAGGCCACAATGTCAGCCAAGATTAGGGAAGGTCTTCCTCTCATCTTCATGGACGTCTCATCGAGTGTGTAAGCAAACTGGCCTCAACTTGACCGGGTTAAACAAAGCATCGCTGGCTGCTGCGTCGGGAGTCGCTCAATCAGAACGTGGAAGCATCTTCCTGTCAGCACAGAGGAGGTAAATACATCAACGTCACCGTCCTTCGCTGATACTTAGCTTCCAGCCAATCACCAAACAATGCAGAGGAGCTGCCAACCATCTCCTGACTTTGGACAGCGCAGTGTGCAAACAGTGTGGAGGACACAGGGCTGGAGGGGGTGAAATATCTTCACCGCATTTCTCTGCCGTATCTGTTCTAGCGTGAAGAATGCCAAAACTGAGTTTCTATAAGAGCAGACGGGGACGCTGCAAGGAATTCTGGGCCATGGGGGTAGGATAGGACAGTTGGTCCCAAACGTAACAGACAAAAACATTAACATATTTTAAGGTGCTATATCTACTTCTGGTAGATATAGCGAGCAACAGTCTTGAGGGAACACCACAAACTCATTGCGAGAACACCCAAGGTGCGCAGCGCCATAAAATGCGAAAAGTGGCTACGTTCAGGAATCTAAAGTACAAGATCAAGATAAAGAGTTCACAGTTTTTGTTAAGTACATAATTCCACGAAACTTTCGTGAGAATCTACAATGTAAATATTCATAAAAACCAAGGGAAAGGTGTTGAATAAGAAGGTGTTTTATGGCGCTTCTTAGAGTAGTTGTTATCAGGTTCAACTCTCAACATTCCAGCCAGGTGCAAATATCCAAAACCTTTTCTTGGCGCCACCAGGTGGCAGCCTGTTGAAGTACACATGCTGCCAACACAAGAGTTTTACCACATTTGGGTCGAGAAAGTGAAGCCTAAAGGCATTGAATGAAGAACTCCAAGGTTCACCTCCTGGGGACAGTGTTATTCCAGGTAAGGCGGTTGGTGCCCTCACGTGAGGTTACCGACTGGAGGAAGGTTCATGAGAGGCTAGCATGGCGCAGTGTGATTTGGGTGGTGGTAGTGGAGACTGCTGCTCCAGGACCTGGTAACATAAGCGCAGGAAGGGTGATGGATTGTTGGAGTTCAGCTAAGTCTGAATTAAAGTGGTGATTGAAGAAACTTTAGAGTTTTGTCAATTGGTTTATTTCGTTCTGAATGGGGAGAAACTGCTTCACTTCACTAAACTTTGTACTTTTACAGCCCTGATGTCAACATCCTTTTTTTTTTTTTTTTTTTTTTGCTGTTTGGACATTTTCCCAAACGATCCGTTTCTTCTACAGCAGGAACTGAGGCTCTAATACAAGTACATCATCCACAAAGAGTGACAGGACGGTGGCTGAATGATGATCAGCCAGGGCACCCTGCCAAAAAAAAGGTCCTCTACTGCCACCCCCCTGCAATGATTTGGTTTCCTTTTCTGTAATGGCAGTCAATGATGTGTGACTGTAGTGTATAGGAGGCCTAACTGTGAGCTATGACCCCCCCCCCATGTCCAGAGAGAGGGAGCTGCGTCCATCTGTACTCATCACAAGCAAAGAGCTGGAACGGGACCACATCAGCACAACTGACAGAGCCAATGAGACTTTATAACTCTAATGGCTTCACTAATGTTCTGTTCACAATGAAACGCTGGCCCGGATCACACTCACACACACTCACACAGACACACACACACACACACCCTGACTGAATCCAATCTTATTTAGGAAAAGAAAAAGTCACACCAAGACTAATAAACATCAGCGCAGTAATCTGTGGTTATGACTTCTGACCGGGACATCGCGCATCACGTCCCCTCTGGTGTGGACGTGTCTGTGTCCTAGTGACACAACCATTAGGACATGGACAGCACTGCTAATTAGACAATGAACTCTATTACCAAGGCTGGTGAAAGGGTTACATTTATAATCTGATTAATCACAGAATTGCTGCTGCAGATTAATTGCGATTGATCGTAGGAGTGTTCTTACTGATCGTACTGATTTTGTGGTTAACGAAGAGTTAAGCGCAAATAGTCTCAACATTACTACCGTAATAGTAATAATATAGTAGTATTAATCATGGCAGTAATATTGTCGTTAATAAAGATTAATCATAATCATTGTCATTATGATAATATTGATTTAGATGGTAACAGAGAAACGACCATAACAGTGAAGTACTATTAATGCTGATAGAGCTGATAGAGCCTTATCAACTAATCATGATTAATCGTAGGTACTGACAAAGATGGCTAACAATGACAACAATATCAGTACAGTTATTCACGATAGTATCTAAAAAAAAAGACCAACCGTGCAAGCCATATCAATTAATCATGATTAATCATAGTAGCGATAATTGTGCCAATACTGACATAGATGGTTATCAGAGAAATAATCGATTGCAACAGCTTGAGTACGGTACTTTTATTTATGGTAGCACTAAAATCGAGAGAAATTCTCAAAGCAGTATCAATTAATCACGATTAATCGTAGTGGTATTTGTCATGAGAGTACTGTTTCGCACGGTTAACAGAGAAAGAAACAAACAGGACATTACGACTACTATAATCCTAAAAAAATAAAGACCAACCCTCACAGCAATATCAATTAATCATGATTAATCATTAATTGATCCTGATTATTTATTATCCGTTGAGAGAAAAAGTCCAGTGGTAAAACTTTAGTGTCAATTTTTCAAACTTTGTAACTTAAAGATGGAATTTCACAAAATGTCACGAGAAAAATGTGTAAAACTCAAAACCTGTGACATATGGGTTGAAAACCATTTAATTATCACTTACAAAAATTAAAAAAAAAAAAAATCGGTGAATCCATCATCACTTCCCGAACTTGTGTTACTTCAATGTAAATATTGATGGGAATTTTAATGAAGTATAAAATGGAAGCGTTGGGAGAAAAAAAAAAAAAAAACTCACAAATGTGTTAATTTTAAAAATCTACTTTGTCAAAACTCAAAGTGAAGAAGTTTCTGATGTTGAGCTCCAACCACTTCTCAAAGAACCAGATGTGATGCTGAGAAAAGTACAGACGCCATGACATGTCCCGTGATGTCATCGCATCAACACGAAAGGTGAAGACACCGACACAAACAAAACAGCTGATTAATGTAAAAAAAAAAAAATCAATTAAGTCTCCGAGCTGAGGGGAAACTATCCTAATCAAAGTGTCTTTGAGGCGGCGCCGTCGGAGGAAAATTAAATGTTACTGTTCCGAGTCGGCGCAAGGAATTTCACCTGTTAATCAACCGTGATTGATACAACACTGTCCTGATTGGAAGTGTAAATAACCCGACATTCACAGACTCTGTAATGATTAAATCCTAACGCCGCTCCAATGGTTCCCAGGGTGGAGGTCGCATCAGGTTCTACCCACAATTTACTTGTGTTGGGAGGATCCACAGCAGCGAACCCTGTTTTCCTGATCCCTGCCTGGGCCCTGAGGGAACACTGTGAAGCCCGGGGCAGGGATGAGACTGCGTATCTGCACAGTCTCTAAAAACACAGCCCTTGGACCTAAAGAACAGGACAGAACATTAACCTACACGCGATGCAACGTCAAAGGTGGAGGAAAAGGGAGAAAAAAAAAAAAACGGGGACGCAGTGAACTTTGCTTTTACAAGACAAGAAGTTCCTCCTCTGTGGGTGGAACAGCGGGTTCCGTGTTTGAAGTGGAGCCGTACAAAGTCATCAACAAGAACGATAGGAGCGGGGGATAAGACGTGGGATGGATGCGAGCCCTCTGCTGGCAGGGGAGGGTGACGCGTCTACAGGATGTTCTGCAGTAGAACAGGAGCCAAATGTGTCTGATTCGCTGACTAGTTTTTCCCCCTGTTGCCCCCTAACCCTCCTACGGTGCACTCCACAGAGTGTGGGGGGAAAATTGCTGATTTAAGAGCTTATATCAATATGCACTAGTGGGTATTTGTAGTACATTCAGTGGTTCTGCAGGTAAAGCCCGACACCGGTGCCTTCCCAGGGAACTTTTTCAATAGAGATTCTGCCGCATAGGAACAAAGGGACATCAGAGACAGAAAAAAATAGAAAGAGACGTGAAAATGTAGGGTTTAAGGACAAGAAACGTTAAGTTTTAACCTCACTTTTTGGAAAAAAGTCAAACAATAAACCTGTTATTTAATGTATGGATTATTGCCCTATAGAAACAACAACCTATTGTCCCTTTATTATAGAAACATACTTTAAAATATATATAACTGGATGAATTGATAACATCAGCCGACCAACGTTATTGGCCCAACATTATCGACTCCCATGAATTAAATCATCTGTGCCCTAAACAAAGGGAAAACAGCTCCACATAAAAATAAGAGCCACTAGATGGCAGCATTGCAGCTCATTTATTTAAGCTCACGCTCATACACAAGTTTGAAGATATTTAAAGAGGAATATTTCTAGGTTAGTATCGAGATTCCTTGAGAGCAAAATTGGAAATTGAGTGGACAATAGCGACATATCAGCAAAAACATTAAATATCTGGACATTGCCAGTTGAAAAGACGATTAACAAATAGAATAAAAACATCGATATCACAACGATTTCCATGTCTTCCGTCCTCTGTATCCTCAACTCTGACTCCAACTACCTTTATGTCCTCCCTCATCAATCTCCTTTTTGGCTCCTACCTGGTAGCTCCATCTCTAGGATCATTCTTCTACCAATGTATCCACTGTCCCTCCTCTGAACATGTCCAAACCATCTCAATTCAAACCTTCCTGTCTGTGTTGTCCCTCTAATGTCCTTATTCCTGATTCTGTCCATCCTTGTCTCTCCTAAAGAGAATCTCAGCATCTTTAACTCCTTCACCTCCAGCCTCCTGTCTACTGCCTATTCTTAGTGTCTCTATTCCACCCATCATGCAATGTATATGATTTTGCAGTTTTCTTTTAACGTCTCTATCTGTGGTGGACATGTCCTCTGACAAATCCTGAGCCGTGGAATCTGGTTTTGTTGTTCCGTTCCAGATCAGATCATTGTGTTTATTTCAGGGACTTATGTCACTGTAGGAGGACGCACCAAAGACAGGGACCGTACGGTTATTTTAGTACACGTTCCTGGTTTTGTAGAAAATATTAATCTCCAGCGTCTCCTCCTTGGACGGTCTTTTTTTTTTTTTTGTCAAAGAGTGCATTTGGGTTCTGTGTTCTACCTTCGCAAGAACATTTCCCCCCAAAATAGACAGAAAGTACAAAAGAACAAACTCCCCGGTAGAACATTCTGTTTCCCCGGAATGATGTGTGTGTGAGAGTGTGTGTGCCACCGCTCACGTACTTGTGCTACACCTCCGCCGCTGTCCACCTCCCTGGCTGCCTAATGGGCCGTGGGTTCTAATCTGGACGACTGCGGTGCTCAGGAGAATGAGCAGAGCAAATAGAAGGAGCAGCTCATCAGGCCTGAGAGACACTGCGCCTGTTACCGCCGCAGTTAAAGTGACGGCTGCCTATTGGTCAGAGAGGAGGACACCAGAACACTGCCCCTACAGGCAGTAGGTAAACCTGCAGTAAATGTAATAGTAACAACTACTGGTTTTTCCCCTCTTCTCTTCCCAGCTTAGTGTTTGTTAACTGTATGATAATAAAAAAAAGAAATCCCTTCAGATTAAGAGTCTGGGATTAAATAGACAGTTGACTAAAATTTGTCATACAAATGCAGGAATGTTGTCGTTTACGTGTTACCGTACAATTCATGCATTCTTACGTCACAAATACTGCGATAGATTAAAGAACATAAAAATATGTTTGTGTCGACCAGTTAGGACAATTTCATGGGCCAAATTTTGCCCGCAGGCCACCAGTTGGTTATCACTGCCGCAGGTTATTATAAAGGTGATATTTTTTTAGCATAAATCCTGCAATTTAGTTTATTCTAACATTTTCTATTCTAATTTTTTGGAGACGGTAATGGGTGACAGGTTGGATTTTGTTTTTCTTCCTCCTGACAGACTGTAATTACAGTCAACACTGATCAGATGTGGCGTTCAGGGACTCCACGGGACCTGAGGCCAACTCGCCATCAGCTCCGAAATTTTCCATTTGTAATTGACAAATTGATAGATTAATGTTGTACAGAGGGAGTCATCCATCAAACTGCTAAAGGAGAGTGTGAGAGCGCCCCCTCCCTTCTCCCTCCTCAACAGGTACAACTCCATTCAGTCGGTCTGTGACGAAGGAGACGCTGACTTGAAGTTGACGCCACCTTCAGACTAAGGTGCTATAAAAAAAAAAATCTCCGGAGCCATAGGTTGAACACCACCAGCTTTTTAACACATTATTATTTTTGAAGTTTTTTTTTTGTTTATGTTGCAGTGGTGGCTCAGTGGTTAAGGATGCGGCCTGTGGTCTGCAGGGGTTCAGGTTCTAATCCACCAGCTGCCACTCTGGAGGGTGGCACTATGGTGCAGTGGGATTTGGGTGGAATTCATGGAGACTGCTCTCAGAAAGAGATGAGAGAATAAAGACAAGTTAATGTTTTCTTTATGTATTTTTTTTTCTTTTTACTAATTTTTTTAACTCCTTTAAATGTAATTATTTTTTTGTGATTTATTACTGTGTTATTTAATTGGACAAGAAAATGTTTATGTCTCTTATATATTTAATTATCCTGTATTTATTTCTAATTTTTGTCTGTAAACACTTGTCCAAATTTTTTTTAAACATTTTTTTTTAAATATATTTCTGATATTCTAACACTCCTATTTTTAGGCCATTTTTCAGCTGGCTTCCATACGAATTGTTTTTCAATTTTTTTGAATTTTTTTTCCATGTTTGGACGTCCATCCAGTTAAAGACACAAAGGCACAAATACATGTGATTATTTAGATTTAACAGCGTTTAAAAGTTCAATAAATTAACTTTGGCTGAAATTTCATCATAACGTCAGACTGTGTGACATCATCGTCTATTGAACCTCCTCTGAGGTGGAAACAGTTTCTTCTAAAAACAACAAAAAAATATATAAAAATAACCAAAAATCTCAGCCGTCTGTTACGTTGCAAACAATGACGCAGTGGAATTGTAGGTTAGAGCGCGATCGTTCTCAGAGTCGGGGCAGAAATAGCTGCACTCACTGCCGTCTCATTAGTCTAATGCATCGTGTGGGAGGAAAACAAAGTACTTGTGAGTCAAACTTCAGCCAGAAGAAAGCCTGACATCAGGCAACATTAAATCTTTTAAGCCAATTAAACACACCTCTCAGCGGGAGGGGGCGCTAATTGCACGACGCCGGGAAACATCTAGTGACCTCTGGGTTCCACTGTTGGCAGAGACAACGTTTCAAGACGGTGGAGGGAAAAGTTTGTTCCTCAAAGGGAAGTAGCGTATGGATTCTTTAGGTTTTCACTCGGGTGCAAATAAAATGCATGTGCAGCAGAGCAGGAAGGGCGGTCTTACCTTGAGCTGAAGACAGGAAGTAGACGGAGCTTCTGCAGAGAGAAATGAAAGAAATTATCAAAATAAAATAAAAAAAAAACACTGAAAACAAAGCAGAGAATTTAACTTTATTTTCTTTTATCAACTATGAGAACAGACTGTAAACATTTAACAAAAAAAGAAATTCTGTGAAGGTAAATGTTTTTAAGACGGTGGTGAGACCAGCCATGATGGATGGATTAGAGACACTGGGAATAGGTAGAAGACAGGAGACAGAGCTGGAGGTGGAGGAGTTAAAGATGCTGAGATTCTCTTTAGGAGAGACAAGGATGGAGAGGATCAGGAATGAGGACATTAGAGGGACAACACAGACAGGAAGGTTTGGAGAAAAAGCTAGAGAAGACAGATTGAGATGGTTTGGACATGTTCAGAGGAGGGA
>JAFBJS010008011.1:162686-175544 GCA_016785265.1 Paraplagusia blochii | reverse complement strand
AGCAGTGACTCCTCCACAGCAGTGACTCCTCTAGAGCATTGACTCCTCCACAGCAGTGACTCCTCTAGAGCATTGACTCCTCCACAGCAGTGACTCCTCTAGAGCAGTGACTCCTCTAGAGCAGTGACTCCTCCACAGCAGTGACTCCTCCACAGCAGTGACTCCTCCACAGCAGTGACTCCTCCACAGCAGTGACTCCTCTAAAGCAGTGACTCCTCCACAGCAGTGACTCCTCCACAGCAGTGACTCCTCCACAGCAGTGACTCCTCTACAGCAGTGACTCCTCCACAGCAGTGACTCCTCCACAGCAGTGACTCCTCCACAGCAGTGACTCTTGATAAGTTGGACAAACTGTGGCCTCATAGCTCGTGGAGAGGATTCTTCAGTTCTTCAGAGGTGAACCTCTGTGTCCATCTACATTTGGACCAGCGATACACGGGTCCAGCTCCTGGTTCCAGCTCCTGGTTCAGTTCAGCCTGTGGACCCTAATACAGGCCAGCAGTCTAGTACGTCCTCATGTATTTACCATGGACCTGTTTAATCCTGAAGGATTTAATTCTCCACTGGTACGCACGCCTCCCCCCACACTCAACGCCTCCTGTTTGGCGTCCACAGTCCCCGTGCCTGTGGTGGCCAATTAGAGCGCAGGAAGATAAATGGACGCGCAGAACTTTGATGTCCATCTTTTTAATAAGCTTTGCTTAAGACGACGTCTGTGAGAAGGAGTTCAATATTCTCACAGGGGGTGGGGTCTGGGGGGGCCGGGGGGGGGTCTCAAATGAAATATCATGTAAATACTGCTGGGGGGGGGGCAGCCGTGGGGATCATACTGTCGACTGTGACTCTCATGTTGGCATTTATTATCTGCCCCTGCACTGGGGCAGATTAGTTGGCAAAGATTATTGTGGAAGCTTTGTGAAAGGTTTCCAACTCTGTTCACACACACACACACACACACACACACACACACACACTATATGTGCATAGAAATATAAATACATGTATTTATGTCTGACTCGTACAGACTGTGGAGTCTGTCCAGGTTCGTCAGTGAGTGTGTCAATCAGCCTCACTGGTGCCACCTGGTGCGAGGAGGACATGTACAGTATAATAAAGTTATTGTAGTTCCAGGCCCAGTCCACTTGGTGTCCTGGTCCTGGTCCTGGTGGTGGTTGTTTCAGCAGCTGGTTAAAAATAAAAGCCTGCTTTGCCTGAAGAGAGAGTCTCCACTCCTGGGACCTTCTCAGCCAGGACAGAACAGAACAGAACAGAACAGAACAGATCAGACTACAGTTGACTTAATAAACACACATTTCATTTCTCCTGACCCTGAAGAGATCAACCTCCTCCATCAGTGATCATTTATTTCTTTTCTTTTCTCTCCTGGTGTTGATTCATTTTCTTCTTCTTCTTTTCTTTCTTCTCCAGTCATTCCAACTGTAGGTCCCTCTGTTCCACTGCAGGGGGGGCTCCTCAATCATATCGTCAGGCTAGTATCGTACTGCTGCTGACGCTGCTCCACCCTCCTGCAGGTGAAGCTCAGTTAGGACTAACGTGATCAGAGTCTGGAGCGTCCTCCTCAGACTCAGCTGTAGGAGGGTGCGGGGGTGCGGGGGTGCGCGGGGGGGTCTTCTTTTCCAGCCTTGTAAAACAAGTCAATAAATAGCGGCCGCTCTGTGTGCTGCGCTCTCCTGAATGAAAACGGCGGAGAACTGCTTATTTTCCGTCTGGCACCAGCCCTTGACAGCTGCATTATGGGTACTCGTACGTTCTGACTATCAGTCGTCAGCGACCATATCTGTCAACATTACACTCCGGTGCTGCTCAGACCAACACGTGTTTCCTGGGAGGGGTATTTATCACCTGTTGGGGGCCAGGGTGAGCCAGGTGAACCCCTCCTCTAGTGCCCCAGTGGGGCAGCATTTGCAGCAGGAGGAAGAACAGTGGAGACACCGTCCGGCCCAGGGTGGAGGGAACGTTAACAAGACAAATACATCAGTGTGGTAACTGCAGCTGATTACAGTGGGAACGCCGGGAACGCCGGGAGCACTTCTCCTTTTTTTTACACTCTGGGAAAGCAAATACTTGACTGACTGACTCTGCTGCACCTGAATCTGCAGCGGCCGCCGACACACGGCAGTAAATGACCCGATCGCTGTCTGTTGCTGTGGCGACAGCGGCCGCATCCTCCACCCGTTCTATGGCGCTGCTCGGGGATTATGTATTAAGATTAAGGCGCTGTATTCCTAACACCTCGGCACAACAAACACAAAGAGTGTACGCCTCACAGAACGCAGTCCGGATCAGCGCCACCTTCAGACGACGCCTCATCACCGAATACTGTGGCGCCAGCACCGATCCCCCGAACGAATGAGATGTATTAAACATGTGGATTTCATAAATCAGACCCGGCCTGGGTCAGGGCTGCGTTCGCTCCTTAGCTCCTCCACTACAGTTGCCCCAGTTCTGCCACTGGGTTTCAGGATGAATGTCAGTGGTTCAATTCCCTCATTTCCAGGAGTGGGCAGGAGGAACAGACTGATGTGGGACCAGTAGTACCAGTACCAGTGGACTGGGGGGTGATGGGGGGCGGGGGTATGGGGGGGTCCACACTGGGTCCACACTGGGTCCACACTGAGTCCTGGTAAACACCCCTCCGGGAACTTTTAACCTTGAGCTGGGGACCAGAGGTAGAAGCAGCCGGGGGCTGTGCTGGTCTCTGTCCTGGTCACTGGTCACCACAAACACCACCACACACTGCCAAGGAGACAAAGTGCCAAGGGTGGCGCTACTGAGCATCACACATGGAAGCGGTACAGTGCACTAACCACTGAGGTGGTGCGAGAGAGAACCTCTGATTGTTGAGGATCAACGCATCTCTCCAGACGAAACATTTGTCAGATTAAATACTAGAGAGAGTCTGTTCCCTGAAGAAGCGCCCCCTACAGGATGGTCGGTGCCTCAGGGAATTAACGCCTGTGTTCTTTCTAGGCCACCTACTGTAACAAAGCTCTGCAGAAATGATATGAAAGAGAAAATGGTTTTACATAATGATGTCAAAGAAATGGTGTGTGCGCAGCCATGTGGAATAAAGATAAGATTCTCCGTCTCTCCACTGAACGTCAGGCGTTTGATTTCCTTTAAGAAGAAAGAGGCAGGGCTTTGTAGCAGCGTGAATGAGATTTCTGTTGAATGGAGTTAACATTTATCTTTCCACCGCCGCCCAGATCTGTGTGTGTGTGTGTGTGAGTCAGTGAAGATAGTGACAAGTGACAGTAACTGCTATTTCACATTTTCAGCAGAAGAAGAAAGGCAGTTTGTCGGAGGTTGAGAAGAAAGCGGTGGGGGTGGGGGGGTGGGGGTGTCAGACGGGGGTTGTGTTTCACAGCGTCAGCATCGATCGGTGTCAACAATCACTGATCAATGAGCAGCTCCACTGTCTCTAGCAAAGACCCTAACATCTCCCACTCTGCCCACGTTGCCCTTCACGGCCTGTAGGTGGCGTAGAACATGAACCCTCGTACCACCATGTCAACGAGGCACCGCGCTGACACTTGACAGACCTGGTCCTGGTCTTGGTCCTGGTCTTCACAGTCCTGTCACTGATCCAGTCAGAGTGCCTTTGTCCGGCTACGTCCTCTGTTTCTGTAGGACAGCGCCCCCACCCCCACTCCCACCCCCAATGCTGCTCAGCAGAGATATTCAGAGACAAAGAACTCTCCGTCTCACTGTAGTCTCTTTGGTGAAGTCTTTAGTGTCAAAACGCTCAACACTCTGTTGCTGCTTAGTGGAGTTCAGTGCTGCTGAGGCAGAGGCAGCAGCAGCAGCAGCAGCAGCAGCAGCAGCAGCAGCAGCAGCAGCAGTGACGTCTCTCATGTAAATGATCTTGAATGTTATTTTCTAAAGAATGCATTTTAAAAAGAAATTCTCATTCCTGCCTCTGGATCTTGTCACAAACCCTTTTGGCTCCCACCTCCTCCTGCCTCCTCCCACCACCTCCACCACCCTCCCCCCGCAGCCATAGACTGCATAATTGATGCAAATACTGTCACACGTGTCAGCAGAGGGGGCTCTTCTGCTTTACTTCTGTGCTACACTTTAGCAGAGAACATTAAGTGGAGAAAGCAGCTCCTCACTGGTCCGACCCCCCATCACCTCCTGCACCCCCCACCCCCCCCGATTGTTTCATCAAGGTGATTGAGAACAAAAAGAACACCAGCAAATTCCAGCTTGTGTTTAGCAGCACTGCTACATCCATTATTTATACTGCCCCCCAGCCCCCCACCACCCCACCCCGCTGCCTCCAGTCCCCTGAATACATCACGGCCTAATTCCTCTGGATCCACTTCAGTTCTGCTGCATCTTTTCTACATCAGGCGTGCCGTGCCATTAGGCCTGTAGGGTGCGCTCTCTGGGTGTGACACAGACCTGAAATTATAGATGGTTTCTCCTAAGGAGAGATCAGGGGCTGATGGGAAGTCTGTGATTTCTCTGATGTCTCAGATGTGTGGGGTGCCTGTGATGGTGTCTGATGTCTATGATGCCTGTGATGTCTCTGATGGCTGTGTTGTCTCTAATGTCTGTGAAGTCTGTGAAGTCTCTGATGTGCCTGATGCCTATAATGTCTGTTGTCTCTGATGTCTTTGATCTGGCAGGTACAGACACAGGCTTCATGATGTAAAATAGCTCCCGATTCCCAGACCTTTAATGAGCTTTGTTTTTATTTTTGAACACGTCTCTCAGTCCTGGTCCTTAACCTGGACCTGACTCTGGTGCTAGTCCTGGTACTAGTTGCGGACCAGTTCCTGATCCTGGTCCAACATTAGACCAATACCAAAGGTTATTCTCTTTGTATTCAGTGAAACTGTAGGAGTAACTACAGTCTCTATCAACACTGTCTGTCTGTGTGTGTGTTATCGAGGAGGGGGGAAGGGGGCGTTGTGTGTGTGTGTGTTAGCGGGGGGGGGGGGGGGGGGGGGGGGGGGGTCGGCAGTTTCAGCCGTTCCTTTTATTTCAGTCCTTGTAAAATGTTCACAGTTTCTTCGGCTCCAAACCCCCAAAATCCACCCCCCACCCCCACCCCCCCGGTGCTGCCTGACTCTTTACTCCGCTCCTGATTCAGACAAACAAAAACAGTCAGTGTTTTCCTTCCAGCAGCAGCAGCAGCGGCAGCAGTGAAAAGTCTTTGACTGTAATAAGCTGTTTTCTGCAGCAGATTCTAAGTCCTTTGAAGCTGACACTAAGTCGACTGTGTGTGTGTGTATGTGTGTGTTGGGGGGGCAGTCACTGTTGGCCCCCGCTGCTGCTGCAGCATTAATAATTAACTTCCATTGTGAAACAGTCTGTAAACTGAGCTCCGATGCTAACAACACGTGTTTACGTTGAGCGTTCTATAAATGTTCAACGGTCTGTTTGAGTCCGGCCTCACGGAGGCTTGTGATTGGCTGCGCCCCGCACGTTCCTTCATCCATCTTCAGTTCAGCGTTCTCCCAAAGAGAACCAGACAAAGTCTCCACACTACCTGAAGGGGGCCGGGGGGTGGAGCAGTACTGCTGCCTCTTTTGATTCACTGTGAATCCTCTTTACACTGTTTCAAATTATTATGCAAAAAGAGTGGAACGGTAGGAATTTTTTGTTTGTCAGTTTAAACTCATTGATGGTAATGTGTATCGTGGCTCTGTATATCACTGAAACCAATTGAAGACACCTGTGCTAATTAGTTTGGCAGGTGAGTCCAATTAAAGGGGAGACTACTGAAGAAGATTGTTCCACGTTATAAAGCAGGCTACCATTTTCAACCAAGATGGGAATCAACCAAGAAGAAGGACCTTCTGGCTGCTGAAAAGCAAAAAAAATAGTCAAGAAAACTGCCAAAAACGTAATCGCGATCATCGCACTATGGAGAAGTATGTCGCTGATTCAGAGCGCACACCTGTGCGTGCTGATAAAGGAAAATCCAATACTCTTTCTAACAGGCAAATAAGTATTATTATTATTGAAGGAGGAGCTGTAAAAATGCTCCATCACAGCAGCAGACAAGTTTTTGAAGCTGCTGGTTCCTCCAATGTGCCCCAAACACCAAGGTGCAGGCTCCCCCAGGGGTTTGCAGCGGAGCGTAAGCCATCGTTTCCACCTCACTATCCACTGCACACAAGCAGATAAGGCTCCAGTGGACCAGGCAATACCTGAAGACTGACTTCAAAACTGTTCTGTTCACCCATGAATGTCGTGCAACCCTCGATGGTCCAGATGGATGGTTGGTTGACGGCCACCCCATACAAACAAGGCTACGGCGCCAACAAGAAGGTGGTGGAGTGATGTTTTGGGCTGGTATCATGGACAGAGAGATCGTCGGCCCTTTCAGGATCCCTGACGGTGTGAAGATGGCATCCACAACGTATGTGGAGTTCCTCAAAGAACACTTCCTGCCATGACAGCATGGCATGACAATGCACCATGCCATGCTGCAAAGAATACATCTGCATCACTGGCTGCAATGGGCATCAAAGAGGACCAACTTATGGTGTGGCTGGCCCCCATCCTCCCATGACCTTAACCCTATTGAGAACCTTTGGGGCATCATGAAGAGAAGCGTTTACGATGGTGGGAGGCAGTTCACATCTCAACAACATCTGTGGGAGGCTATTCGATCCAAAAACTGACCAATTCAATGGATGGAAGACCTGAGAAGGTCCTTTTCAACAGATGTGACTACACTTGTGATAAAGTTTTGATTGAAATAGTTCTGGATTTCAGTTCCATTTCAGTCAGACATGACTGCACATAACCATTTTTTGTTCTTTATGAAAATGAAAATGTGTGGAAACTCAACCGTGCATAATAATTTGGAACATGCATTTTGGGTGCAGTTGTGTTCATTCAAGAACATTTGAAATGGACTCTGATGGTTGGTGACACCACTGACATTCATGTACCAGGGTACGTCATGGTTCTCAGGCCCCGACCCTGTCAAGACAATTTCATGGTCTTCCATAAAACCAGGTGTAGTGTGAGCCTCCTGCTGCTGGCTCCACTCACAGTCAGTTGGATTAGAAAAAAATGAATGACCAAGTCCTTGTGGTGGACGTGCCTGGCTCATGGGCAGCAGCAGAAGCAGCATCTTTGTCCCTGGCACAGTCTCTCCAGCTGCAGCCTAATTTCCTGTGACTTGCCTAATTACTGTAATTAAGGATTAATTGCCATTAATTATTCACACATAAGCTCATCGCAAATCATGGGGTAAATGTCTCATGAAAGCTGCCGTACAAACACGTCCAGTTGGCCAAAAGGGGGAGCTCCAGGGTACACCCAAAAAAAAAAACCCTCCAGATCCAACCCCAGACCAGGGTTTGGACCACACATGACTCGTCAGAATAAAAGGTTTTGAACCAGCAACCTTTTCCTAAGCAGAAAGACAATGACAGTGAACATGAGGTCACGGACCCTGGGTCTACAGTTGGAATGACTGGAGGAGAAAGAACAGAAGAAGAACAGGAACCAACAGCAGGAAGACTGGACTGGGAACTGGAGAGAGAAGATCGATCAGGATCACCATGGTGATATCCTGGTGTCCTCTCTCCAGCCTCCACCTCCATGTGTTGGTCCTTTCAGCCATAGTTTCATTTTCAGCAGATGTTCTCCTCACAGAGACAAAGGGAACGAGTGGTGGTGGGGCCTGGGGGGGTGTGGATGTCATCAGCATAGAAATGAGTCTCGTCTGGATGGAGACTCGGCTTCAGCGGCTCTGCAGCCACTGCACCACCTTTCCAACTTGGAAATGACAGTGTCACCAAATCCTATCCTTCCATCAATCAGATGGGAATGGAGGGTGGGGGTGGTGATGGGGCAGAGTAGACGCCGGCTTCTCCTCCAGCGCTGGCTGTGTCCCCCCTGCTCCAGTCTTATCGAAGGGGACTACAGAGGCTGGGGGGCAAAGCTGGTGCTCCCCCTGTTGACCTTGAAGTGCAGTCTCAGCGAACACAGAGCGCTCGGCCACTGCAGAACCTCCTTCTTCTCCCCCCTGTGCCCCCGCCCCATCCCTTTACCCACGGTGTCAAGTCGTAGAAGTTAATTAGCATTCACACCTTGGTATTTGGGGTGGGCACAGGAGCTGATAACTAACGACCTCCCTGCTGAAAGAGCAGCTCAGAGTCAATGGTCCAGCCGATCAATATCTCTGCTCCAGCTCTGAGCAGGTCGTCTCCTCTGGTTTCATCTCCGCTCTCCTTCTCAACGGCAAACAACAACCAACCAGGAACGCTGCTGGTTGAGTCGAAAACCATTCAAAACAAAACTCTTTGACAACAGAAAAATATTGGGGTGGGGCCTGTGGCCATGTGGTCTGCGTGTGCGGTCGTCGCTCAACCACATCCTCCCCACAGTTCCATGGTCAGACAGTTAGTGCCACTCAAACATGGAACACCAGAGCGTGAGAGCGGTGATGGACGCCCCCTTCTGTCTGAAGTGGAGTCAAACCATCCTCAAACAGCTGTGATCTGGTTTTGATTGGATTTCCTCCGATGACTTCATTTGTCAACGAGGCTCAGAGGAGTGTGGGGAGGCGAAGGGTTAATGTGGCCCCCGCCGCCTGGAAAACAAATGACTGTAAATATGGGAGTGGACGGTGGAGTGGGCTGCGTGAGAGCGGAGCGGGTTTGGGAAAACCAACAGTCTGTCTGCAGTAATTTATAGCCAGCTATGATAAATACTATTTGTTCATGACACTCGCATGAAGTAATAAAGTAGGGCCGGCCATAAACGCGACTAAATCCTGACACTGTTGATTTACGACGTCCAACACTGACATCAAACCAAACAAGTGACAGAAACAACGCCGCCGCTTCAGCAGCAGTTTGTCAACCATTAAGTCTGTCAACGCGGGGCCTCAGCGGAAGACAAGGCTGCCTGTCTCCAGGTTGTCAATCCCTGCCCCGGGAACAACGGCATCACGTCCAGCAGTAAGAGCCACGGGCACCGCCGCGTTAGCCCTAATTACCCCCGCTGCCGTGTTGGCAGTGACGGGAGCGCCCCCCGTCTGAAGCCAATGTTAATTATGTAAATTATTAATTGGGCTGGAGCTCCAGGATCGCTGTTAACGCCTGGATTAGAGCTAATAACTGTATCACGCTACATTTTCAGACTGACCTTTGACAGGACGAAGACGGCGAGGAGCTGAAAAAGACATTTTCCAATACATTACCCCCCCCCCCCCGAACCCCCCCCCCCCCCCCCCCAAAAAAAAAAAAAAAAAAAAAACAGGTGCCAGGAGGCTGAACGATTGACATGACGACCAGGACTAGCTGTTAGACCATGAGTCTAATGGTGGTGGGTCAGCTGACTGACCAGCTGACTAGCTAAGCTGTCGTCTATGAAACACTGTTAGCTGAGCAGCAGACAGACGTGGTCTACAGTTGAGGTCCAGTCCAGTTCTGGACTCTTGTTTCCTGTGGTTGGTTCCACTCACAGGACAACCTGACTACAGTCCTACGGTTCTCTGTCTGAGATCGCAGGAACTTTGGCTACACCGATTGCCGCAGTTCCTCTAAAATTGTTGTTATTGATCTTTGAGTTCCTAGTGTGCACCACGACTGGAGGGAGTGGGGGTGGAGAGGTGTGGGGGGACAGAACTCTCAAATATGACTGTGTTTCAGAGTTCTGTGCTGGGGGTGAAGGGTTCTTCATCATTGCCTCCCTGAAAAAGGGCGGCTGGTTGTCTGTTGTGGGTTTTCCATTATTAATTTGAGACAGCCAAGGTCACAGGGGGCGCTGTAGTCATGAGAACCAGTTTTTATCTTAACACAGCTGTCAGCCTCAGTCAGTACTGACTGATGATATCATTGATTGGTAACACCTCATGAAGGGGGGTTGGGGGAGCAAGGGGCTGGACTGGGTTTGAATCCCACCCACCACAATGACGATGCTCCCTGTGCCAGTTAAGAGTGAAGAGTAGGGAGTAGGGAGTAAAGAGGAGGGAGTAGGGAGTAGGGAGTAGGGAGAAAAGAGGAGGGAGTAAAGAGCCGGGAGTAATCGTAAGTGAGTTTGGAGAGTAGATTTCGACAAACAACCTTGCTGTTTGACTAAGGCCTTAAAGAACGCACCGTGGACTGCTGCATACTCTTGAGTCCAGTAGGGGGCAGAAATGCAACTAAGAGTTCTTTGTTGTCAGCCGTGACTGAAACTGCTTCCATTCTCTGCAACGTGCTGAACATAAATCACAGTCTAACGTCAAACGACCAAATTCCACTGAATGCTAGATGGGGGTGTGTGACGGTGGTTCAGGCGCGGGGAGGGGGGGGGCACAGAGAAGGTATTAAAGTAAATGGAGAACAAACATCACAAAAACTGTGAAATCTTTAACAAAGAGGTTTGAATCCTGAGCAGCTGGCAGCGAATGACTTCTCGCGGAGAGGGAACGCCCGTTACGGAGCGCCGTAGGCGTCCGTTTGAGCCAAGACAGTAAACAGCTTTTATCAGCAATAACGATGGCATAATCCCAGCTAAAGAGCAGAGCAGCATATGGTGCAAGGCTTACAACTGCATTCCCAACATGGAGGGGGCTTGGGGGGGGGGGCACCCCAAAGGCCCCCACCACTCCATCCTTTAATGAAGGAAATAAAGGACGTATATTCCTGTCATCTGTCGGTTCTACAGTGATTGAAGCAGACCAGCCAAGGTTGTGTTCTGACCCGCCGGCTAACGGACCCTCTGGACCACCACCCCACCACGCTCCAGCCCCTGGGTGCAGTGACAGCTCTGTCTCTGCTGCTCATTGATCCAGCTGCGAGCAGCGGCCGTCCATCGTGGATGACACTCTCCTGTCGGCTCTTTAACACCGACCAAGCAAATCAATTTCATATTTTTGTCAATGTCTGGACGTCACTTGACCAGGAGGTCGATTCCCACCAACTGTTCTATCTGCGTTGACGTGACGGGTTCATCTAAACACCTGTGAGTCTGAACTTCAACCTTTAACCTCTTCTCCAAAGGACTCCAAAACTTCATTTTAATTTTCCAAGTTTTACATTTTTAGCCCAGGAGTGGCCACGGGCGACAGACACCGAGCTGCTGTTGTTGTTGTTGTTGTTGTTGTTGTTGTTGTTGTTGATCTCCAGCAGACAGACGCTGATGATGTCACAGCAGCTGGCTGACCCATCTTGTTTATCATGGCCCCTGCTTTGACAGCTGTTTCATTAATCACCAATAATATACGTATATATTTGTTAGACGATGACAGCGGTCATTATATTTCTCAATACTAAATACAGATGGATGTCTTTGAGCCTCCCTCGTTGACCCGCTCCTCGGCTCCTTACGCAGGTCACCGTGACTTCCTGTGGGAGCGACCTTGACTTCCTGTCTGTCTGCTCCCAGACTAATATCCGATGGCATTATTAAGTGCAACAATAATGAGCTGAATCTCCATTTAGTGGGGACGTCTTCAGGACGTTTTCTGCAGCTCCGTGCTGGTCACTCTCAGTTGTCAGGGCTGATTTATTGCCTCCAGGCCGTTCCATTTCACATTTTGTCCTCGTCATATATCCGACTGGTGATCATTCTGCACTGACCCTTGTAGGGCAGCGGCGAATATTGATAAAACAATTATCTGCTCGCCGTTCATTTGATTTTCCATTTCAATTACGGATTGGAGGAGGCAAAAAGAAAAGATTGGCCCATTGATTTTTTCTCTATCTTACAATAGGAAGGGGGCCACTGACGATGGGGGGCCGGTGTGGGCCGGGGCGGGGGGGGGGGGGGGGGGGGGGGGGGGGGGGGGGGGGGGGGGGGGGGGGGGGGTCTGGTGACGTGGTGGAACAGTGGTCTACTGTGGGGACGACTGCAGTTCTGAGGTCAACCCCATCGGACTCAGAAGATCCAAGGATGAATCCTGGTCACCTGGTCCAGGCCAAGGATCACACTGCAGGTGGCAGCACAGACTGGACCAGGACCACAGACTGGAGCGGTACCAGCAGCAGGACCAGCAGCAACCTTCAGTCAAAGTTTAGCATTAGTGTGGCTGCAGGTCAGGGTCAGGGTCAGTGAACAAGTCCTGCTGGTCCAGTTCTGATTCTGGTTCACTCTGTACCAGCGTCCAGACCAGTGAACAGACTCTGTACCAGCGTCCAGACCAGTGAACAGACTCTGTACCAGTGTCCAGACCGGTGAACAGTCTCTGTACCAGCGTCCATACCAGTGAACAGTCTCTGTACCAGCGTCCATACCAGTGAACAGACTCTGTACCAGTGTCCAGACCGGTGAACAGACTCTGTACCAGCGTCCATACCAGTGAACAGTCTCTGTACCAGCGTCCATACCAGTGAACAGTCTCTGTACCAGCGTCCATACCAGTGAACAGTCTCTGTACCAGCGTCCAGACCAGTGAACAGACTCTAGCTCTTATTCTTCCTGGCCTCATGTCTGACCTTTCTGTAATGCTGACACTGGTACAGTGGAGAACCAGTGACCTCTTCTCCACCTCCTCTTTCTCCTCCTTCTGGCCTCCTCCTCCTCCTCCTCTTCTCATCTCCTCTTTCCCCTCTGCCTCCTCCTCTTATAATCCTCCTACTCCTCACCTCCTCCAGCTACTCCTTCTGCTACTCCCCTTCTTTCTCCTCACCTCATCCTTTTTTCCTCTTCCTTCACCTCCTTCCTCCTTCTCCTCCTCTGCTCCTCTCAGCTCATCTCTCCATACTACATTAACCCCTGGCAATTGCCTTCCAAATGACCCCATTAAGCAGTAATTGCCTCAGCAGGTCTGCTCCCTCCCTGCTCCCTCCATGCCCCCCCCCCCCCCCCCCCCCCCCCCCCCCCCCCCCCCCCCCCCCCCCCCCCCCCCCCCCCCCCCCCCCCCCCCCCCCCCCC